>JARJEC010014656.1:0-12870 GCA_030264575.1 Tachinus sp. AB-2021 | reverse complement strand
TTTGCGCCATTTGGGGCCATGAAATTGCGTCAGTGCTTCTGAGCATGCTGCTTTGTGAGCATAAGCTTCTACAAACAACACGATGTTTGCACATCCTTTGTGAGTACAGCGGCACCCAACTCGATGGTCTTTTTTAGATTGCAACGAATTATTATATCGCTTTGCAGATTTAGATCATCGCGAGAAATGTTTTAAAATTTTTATTTGTATTCCTTTCAAAAACTGATTTTTTTGATTAACTCAATAGAATCACCGTACCATTTCAAACAATCGGAGGAATCGTTCCACAAACGCAGGGCCAGCGAAAAAACCAAGAAGTCTACAAAATTAGTTTTGAACTTATTGTTTTTATACCTAATTATTGTGTAATTCCTTTGTTAATTCTATTACCTTTTGGATTGCTAGAAATATGTCAATTAATAATCTAAAACCCAATAGTTTGTTTATTCAATAAAATCTTTTGTGCCGCACAAAATTTTCTATTTCTAAAGTGTCCCGCGTACAAAAAAGTTTGGGAAACACAGACTTAAATTAACAAGTTAAATACATTTATATATCAATTTTTGTATTTAGTTATAGTATTAACTAAGTGTTCATGGAGTAACTAGATACAGTAGACGTTAAAATATATCGTTTTTGGCTAAAAATATTTTAATAAAATGTTACATGTTTAAGATATACAGAATATTTAATGTCAAAATTTATTTATAAAAATATGTAATAATTTGAATACGGTTACACGTGTTTTAGCAAAATACGCTCATATTATTTTAAACGAAAAATATATTTTTTTAGTAATTTTCCCATTGCTAATAGAGGGCGCCAGTTTCACCACATTGAGAAACAATTTCACCCAATAGTTTTTTGTTTATGACATTTTAACTTTTTGAGTGTAAATTATGAAAGATCGGTCTTTCTAAGTAAAAAAGGTTTATCTTGTAGATTTTGCTATCTCAAATTAACGTGAAATGTGACCTTAAAAAAATTTGTCCAATCTAACAAAAGCAGCTCTTCGTTTCGCCTGCGTCGATTCTTGATCTCAACAAATCAACATAATCTCGATGTCTTCTCAACGGTATATTTTGCGCACCATAAAAAATTGGGATTGTCCACAACAAAAACAATGTCAGAAATGCAGACTGACTTATTTCTTGGTCGAAATATTCTCTCTTTGTTCATGTATCTAATACTCGCGTATCATTTTTCTTTCCGTGAATATTTCATACGTGCCAATATGTCCAGCAAGTATTTAATATTATCGACTGTGGCAGTACCTCACAGAACAGAATTTATGCTTTCCAATTATTGTTATTATTTAGTTATTTTTTAAAATAGACAACAAATGTGTATTTTACAACTAGTTTCCAAAACGTTTTTTCGCACTTGCCCCTGGTGTACCAACTTTACTTGTTTCTTAATTTTTATACTACGAAGGACAACCCAAAATAAAAATATAAAATGTTTTTTTTTTCTGAAACTTAAATTTACTTTGACTTCTTTTTAGCATTTTTTGTCAATTACATGTTCTTGCAGATTATACACATAAAAATTTAAACTGTGAAATTACGCCTTAGATGCGATAATACCAAAAAAAATAAATCTTTTGTGCCGATGGGATTGTTTAATATCACAAAACTAGTATGCAATATAAAAACTATTGCTGTAATTTTAAAAATATGTATCATACGCAGTTTTCTAATTAAGTATAGATCAGTTGGTATATTTAAATAAAAGTAAATAAGTTCTGACACATGCAAAACTTTTCCAAAGAATAAAACTGTTCGAGAAATGCTAAAAAAGTTTTCTATATGATGAACACTTTTTTTCGGTCACTGTATATGCATGTGCATATTTTTATTTTTTTGACTGCGTATAATTTCTAGCTTTAATGATAATATATTAATTTAATATTTGTTCCATGATTTTAAATTTGATTTTAGTAACCAGTTTCCGTTACGATTTTTATTTTTACTCTGCGCAAAGAAGTCTTACTTCAATAATATGCAGAGCTCCTAAAGCAATATTTGATAAATATATAATAATATTAACTACGAGATTTTTTTTTATTTAATAAAGCATAATTTTGTGTTAAATGTTAAGGTTTCTATAAGCACAAAAATTAAATTTTTGTAGTAGTAGGTAGTACTACTATTGTTTATCATTGAAAAGATTTATTTTCAACTCCTTTTGAAATATGTCTCTATTTTTGTATTTGAACAAATTTGTAAATTCCCCTGTAATTATCAGTTTATAATATTTTATTTTAACAGTGGCACCATTAAAGACTAGTTTGTTTTTAATCATTGTAGTGTCATTCCTAATATTATAATAAACAATACTTATTGGCAACCATATTTACTTGTTTTTTTTTTCTTAATTATGGTAATGACTATACAAAATGTTAAAACGTATGACAGAACAATCGGAATAGAATATCTTATACAATGCATACTTTTACAAATATGCCGGATATGCGTATAGGTAAATAATATTGATGCATTTTCTTAATTACACAAATGCATGAATAAGTTTGATTATAACTGTACTGATAATCGCATGCCTCAAAGACCTTAGTTCTCTATCCAAAGCTCGATGATAATCTACCTTATTACTATATAATTGCGATGAGTTGTGGATTCGCAAAGCATAAAATATGTAGCTATAAGAATAACTATAATAAAAATACTCAATTTAATTGTTGCGTAATTATTATTGAAATAAATATGCATAGAGAATGATTTCATATAAAGGTTATACGTGATACATTCTCCAATTAAGAAATGGAATATGCAATTTTTATTATTAACAGTTATATTTATTTATCTACTACATTCTCGATTCCATAATTGAGCATAAAATCGCCCAGGAAACAGGACATCACATTGTTATCAGAAATTATAGCAATTATTACTATTGCATTGTAGATATTGAAGAGAAATGTGTTTCGTATCGTATCTGGTTTAACTTAGTTATAACAGTTAAGAAAAACTGGTTGAATTCCAATGGCTGAGTTCCAAGGAAGTATACGCAAGAGGCAAGGGCCTTTGTAAAATGTAGCGCGTGCTCCAAAAATGGTATAAGACTGCAACCATGCTAAAGGAGCAGTCAGATGTTGCGGCACCTGGAACTATTATCATCATACACCTGCTGCTTCCAACATCTGCCGTTCGAAACCGCATGAAAACTATAGGTTTTTATGTTATTACAGAAGTAAGTGCATCTTACAAAGGCATACAATCTGTCCTGTTAAATTATGCGAGACACATGGTCTGTGTATATATAAATATATAAATAAAGAATCTTGATTGATATTAATAATATTATTAATAATTACTTTATTTTTATTTTTATAGATTACAGTTACTATACAAAAAAGTATTTACTGCTATAATATATAAAAATATACAATAATTAAAGATGTCGCATGCACATAGATATGTATATAATAATTAGTTAAATATTATTCAATATTCCAAATAATATGTTTTATATTGTACTAAGCATATCTGCTCTGCTGACAGCGGATGCAACCAATCTCTCGACAGTGAAGCCCCGCACCTGGAGGAATGCTTCGTTTATCAGACATAAAGCTTTATAAGATACCACCATAAAATAATACTTTTTCCACCTGCCTACCACCGTGTTTAGAAACTCGAACAGAAATTGTACTACTAATATATTTTATAATCAATGTTTATTTTGTAACGCAGCTGTTCTTCTGTATTATAAAAAATACCAATACTACAAAAAACAGTTTTACATTACATTAAAGGCAATAGGCAATAATAATCTTAATAAGTTTATTTGCCAAAATACCTAACTAACTCCTTTCCTTAGATATAAATAATTATTTATGATTTCGGGAATTACTTTATAATATTTTCTCTGTTAACTGTTATTTTTTTGTAGTTCTGAAGATGGGGAGAGTCACTGCCAGAAACGCTTGCCAGAACAATGTCTTTTAATCTGTTTTTCAATTCAAATTTTAATAATCAATATTGCTAATTATTATTATTATTTCTTGATTAATAAAAAGCTATTAAACAAAATCATAAATTTTACAAACGAACAAATGTGTAATGTAAGAAAATATTATCTTAAGACATCTTTATCGGCATGTGATTCAGAGACGTGTTTTGGGGTATCGTCACTGTACCTTGCAACATTCCACGTCAAGGAAATGTAAATAATAAACGACATAGTGTAGTTCTGAAATAATTGAAACAGCCAAAAATATTTGTTTCTTCATCGCATGAATCAAAAAACAAAACTTATTTGTTATATTGATTGTCAAAAAGTAACTATTAATTAAGAAATCAATATTATCAAAGTATTTTATTTGACATGTAGCTAACCAAATTAATTTTTCTACAGACGTCAAAAAAACAAACTTTTACATTAATATTAGTGAGCCAAATTTCACATTACAGTTGTTTATTTTGACATTGTGCACAAAGTATTTTATGCCAGAGCAACAAATATTTTGACAATGGTTAAATTTTTGAAAATTATTTTAAATGGATAATTTTTTAAATTAAAATATAGGAAATCACATTACGTTTTATTGAAAAATTAAAATTAATAGTGCATGTTCCCATATTTATTTTACTTGTAAAACCATCCATCAAGTTTTTGATGATAATTTAATGGTACGTTAGGTTCCATATTGCTATATTCACCTTGGTAGAGACTAAATGGCAAAACACGTAGTTTGTGCGTTAGAAATATTACTCACAGTGACATGGGAGATCAAACACAACTCCAAAAGAATATATTAACTATAAAATGACGACTTTCAAACTGATTTTTAATCATCATCCATCAAATTTTGTCCTAGAATCTACTTTATTACAGTTGGCTTCTGCATATAGCGGTTCATCATTTGCTACATCAACTGAAGGAGTTCATCAGGAGGTTTTTTCAAAATCGTCACTATTATTACAACAGTGTTTCAAATAATATCATGAGTGATGAGTGATAGTTACAATATGTACCATAAAAATCCACAACTTCCTATAAAAATGGATTTCAATGTCATCCACGATAAGGTGATGCACGGAATGAAATGCTAAACTGATCATTATCTTGTGATATCAAAAGTAGGCTATTGTTGTAAATTTATTATTATTAATTTATTAGAAAACAACAAAAAAAACTTTAGTGAAAGTGGAAAATTTTCAAAAAGAGAACATAGCAAATGGAAACATAAAAAATGTGTGAAATAGATACAGATTAATAGTATCAATGGTTGAATGTGAAAAAGCTGCGTGTAGAGTGAGAGTAGTTTAAAATATAAAGAGAGATGCATGGTGGATTAGGTAAAAGATGCAGTAAATAAATGAAAAAAATGAATTAATAAAAAGTGGATTGTAGAAAAAATGAGATGGAGAGAAGTAAGTTGCACGATGTTTGCAAAGGCATGAGATGCATCTGATTGCAAATAAACTAGTTAAGGAAAGTAAGGAGAAGTTAAGAACGAAGGAAACAAAGAAGAATAATTTTGATAAAAAATTAAAAAAATATTTTGAAAGTGGGTGAAAAGAGTAAAATAAGGCGTGCAAAAAAAAGTTGTGGTATTCAGAATGACTGTGGAGAAGTGATTTGAAATGAGGATGGTATTTGAGAGCGTTGGAGAGAATATTTTGGACAATTCTATAAGAGTAGTGTAAACTCTGTAGTAGATAGAAAACAAAATGAAGAAGTGACGGGTAGTATAACCAATGATAAAGTAATAGAAACCTCAAAATGGTAAAGCCGCGCGATTGAATGAGATTACAGGTAAAATATTAAAATATGAGACCAATACAGAATAATAGATGGATTGGGCTATTTAATGTACGCTTTAGAAAATCTAAAATGCCAAACGAGTGGACGGATGCTATGATTGTTCAGTTGTACAAAGTTAAAATCTATAAAACTAAATGTGAACATTATCAAGAAATTAGTTGAGTATCTCAGGAATAGTTTATGGAAGAGTATTAATTGAAAAAGTGCGATAATAATTAATAAGAATACATGAGATGTGCAATATGGTTTTTTGCCAGGAATAGGATGCATNTTGCATTTCAGCAAGTAATAGAAAAATACATGCAGTCAAGAAGGCAGTGTATTGTGGGTCTCTTGATTTAAAGAAAGCATATAATCGGAAAAACAGACATATATGTTTTGAAATTAAAATATTATAATTATTAAACTACTCCATAATTGTTTCGAAAATTAACATTTAGTTCAAAATGGAGTAACGACGTAGTAATTATTTAATAATTATAATATTCTAATTTCAACTTTACTTTACTTAAAAATTTTAATTGTAAATTATTATTATTTACACGTGCGTTAGGGTAAATAATGTACTGAGCAATTGGTTTAACATAAATCAAGGACTTAAACAAGGATGCGTTATGTTCTTTTGGTTGTTTAATATATTTTTGGATAAATGTGTAAAGAATGCATGTGAAAATATTAACAGTTTACAGGTGAGCAATTTAAAGATAATATTGTTGTTGTACGCCAACGATGCTATTATAATTTGTACGAATGAGAATGACTTACAAAATGCTCTAAATCGACTGAATTTTATAACAAATGAAATGAATCTCAAAATAAATGTATCAAAAACTAAAATCATGGTGTTTAAAAAGGATGAAATAGACAGTGATTGTATAATTTGTTTGAATGGTGAACGTTTGGAGCAGGTGAATGATTTTGTATATTTGGAAAGAAAGTTTAATAAGAATGACAGTATTGTTGAAGAGATTAAGAGACCAGTAAATTAAAAATTGTTGGAAGTATCAGTATAATTACAAAAAATAAAATTTTATCTAAAGAGACAAAGATGGGAGTATATAAAAGTGTGTTAATGCCTACTTTGTTATATGAATCTGAAGCATTCCTGATATAAAAGACACAAAAGTAAAGTAAATGCAGTTGGAATGAGGTACTTTAGAAGTGTACGTGGAAAAACTGCTATGGAGAAGGTTAAAATTGAGTGGGCACTGAATGAATGTGGTTTGGATATAACATTGAAAGACCAGTACAAACAAAGTACATAACGTTCGTTTGGTCATGGTTAAGAAAATCAGTGAGGTTCTAGTGACGCAAAAAAGAAAAATTAAAAGTAATAAAGAAACTAATAAAAGAGATTCGTAAATGACTAGATGTATTTATATTGCCGAAGCGAATGAAGCATGTAAGGATAGAAAGGTTTGGAGAAATATAAATAAAATCTCCTTATTTTCTCAACTGCAGCAATATTTTTATAATGGTGGTTCATTTAGATTGGTACATTAGAGTTACACAAATTGTGTTTTGATAATTAAATTTAGATTTTTTTTAAAAGCACCTTACGCAAAAACTTAAGTATTATTGAAAAAAATACAAGGAAATGTCTCAGTTTTTTCTCCAAATTTTTTATATAAGTAATAATAAATATCTGAAGAAAGAACTGATACTGTTAAATTCTTGAAAACGTAACACATAAAAAGGTAAACTCGAAAGTTAATCATTAAGTATTCAAAAACTTAATAAAAGTGTTTGATAAATATATTATAGGTGCCGACCAAAGCTTTCAACTTTTAAATAATAATTATTTAAAAAAATTTATTACTTAATTTATAATCAAGTGATTTATTCCTAAATATTAAATTGTCAGTAACTTTAAAATTAAGATGAGTTCTATAAAGGAATATTACTGAATAAATGTCTGACACTGCGAGAAGCTAGCGTCGAACAACACGGCTTCGCTTGCGTCTACAAGGATAATTAATTTGTAGATATGTAATGCAGACGCATGCAACAAAAAAACAATACTATATACGACCTATTAAGGTCACGACAACAAATAAACTACATTTTTATTCACACTCTTAAATTTGTGTCAAGGGAAAGCACTTTCAGTGTATGTATAATATAAATTTGGATTATACTGATTCAAAAACGATCGATTATGTTTATAGATGGCTTATATAAGCATTAGTATCAGAAATTGTTGTATGCTTATAAAGTTATAACAAATATACATAAATCATTTATTAATGTATGATTTCAACAATGTTTTTATTATATTGACGAAATTGGTTATGAATTATTATGATGCTGTTATATTTGATTTGTTATGATGATTATTTTTGGAAATAATGCAATGCTGCGTGCAGACTTGCAACAAAAACATCGTAACATTACGCCTCACCAAAGGAGCGTCATATGGGTTCTCGGTTTTATACCGACGTGGACTGATCAAAGAAATTTGAGCAACTTTAAAAAGTTGTATTTCTCTAATAAGTAATTATTTTTAAACGTTTTTATAATTTTTTTAATATTAAATATATATATATATATATATATATATATATATATATATAGAAAAATATGTAAGATAAATTCACATTTTTATCTTTAATATAAGAAATAAAATAGGTGCAATTTCCGTAAGACGTAATAAGGTAGAAAGAGATGCTAAGCCCTAAGACGTGTTGCATAATTTTTGCCCCTGCCTCATTTTTGATGCGACAGTATAGAGTTCACCGGCCTACTCAAACTACTAATATATGTTTTTCATTTTTTCATTTTTAAAACCAAAAAGATTAACACAAGACATTTCTGTTACCATTAATTGTGTGAAAGATTGTGATTTTGACAATAAGACTTTTGCTTTTTATGTAGTGATAAATTTAATACTAGATGTCACCAACTTCGCTTATTTTTACGTATAGTTTTATTGATATAATTTAAATTTAAATAGAATCTTTAAAAATAGTATATGACTCTGATTGAATATGTATTTAGCTGCGTTGGCTAGCGCCTTGGCAGCAATCGTGAGCTCAACATAAAATGACGATGTTCAACTTCTACACTTTGTCACTATAACAAAGCTGTTCTTATGATTTTTAAATACGAACCCATGTCTTAGAACTTATAATTAATTAGCACTCTTAATTAACAAACGGTTACATAAACAAATCTTTTTTGAAGAAAATTGCTATATCGTCATTAATCAAAATTCTAAGCACTATTTGTTAATAAAAAATTTTGGTACATTGTATAAATGATAGTTTATCTAAAAAAATTTACAGTTGTCGTCTACGCCATATATGATAAAAAATGTAATAAGTTGCACAGTATGTTTCTAAACAAGAAGGCTAAAACCTCATATTTATTTTTTATCCGTTATACCCCATCTGGGAACACATTGTATGTTAAAAAAATATATAATAAAAAACCAGTGACATTATAATTATTACTGTTCCTATATCAGTAAAATAAAAAGAATAATAATATCAACAGATAATACAACAACAATACTAAATCATGCAACTAAATTTGCCTCTTGCAACATAATTCCAGAGCAGCAACGTGCCATTACATAAGCATTCTCTTTTATGTACCATTTTTTTATTTGGTCGATTTTCGTTCATAGTTCACACAGCTTTGGCCTTTAAGTTAGAAAGTTAAATTCCATCAACGGTTTTAAGATATTTCACAGAACTAATTTCTCGGCGAGATTCCTTAGGAGTTTAATTATAATCTCTTGCCGCCATAAAGTAAGTATATTTTACTTCTATTTAATGTTTATATATTTTATGGTACATAAAGAAAATAATTATGTTATTGCAGTATACTATATTATTATAATAGAACATTGAGATATTCTTTTAATTTTAATATTGTTCCGTTTTATTGAAACATTTTTAATTTATATAAATCATCATCATAAAGTTTATTAATATATTAAATTATATATTATATTGTTTTATAAGTTACTTAGCGAATAAATGTTTGCGAGTAAATGTTTCTCACAATACTTGTTTTACCTATTGCGCACGTTGTGTATTGTATGCAATTGATATAAGGGAGCAGCCGGAAAATACGACCAAATATAGTATCTACCGTTCCATTGACTGCACTTAAATCTATAAATGAAAACAAGATATAATATCATGTAAATACTGATAGTTTTGCAATTCTTTTATTTTCTACTAAAACATGTATAACTTCATACTGATATTGCCAAAAGTAAATAAACACCCAGTAAACCTGAATAAATTTTGACAAAATCTGTATTTTATTTGTGTTAAGAAATCATCAGAATGTCAACAATATTTGATAAATTAAGTCATCAAATTGCCGTATATAATAAATCAAAAGTTATTTGCTTTTTATTTTGACATTATTTATTTGTTCTATATAATTCTGTACTTTACTAAACTTTACTTTATTTTTAATTTAAATGCTTCTTAGTCTATTTAAAAAATACCATGTTTAATATTTTGACAACTTAGTAACTTTTAACCAGTTAGAATAGTCGGCGTTCTAAAAGCTGGGTTATTTATTCGTTTATATGTTGCTAATTATGTGTATCATAGTGTGAAAATTGAAAGAAACACATACGAAACGTCCCAAAATCATAAATTATTGTGAAGATCTTGGCCATTGGCTGGCGGTTCTTCCAAATTGTTTTTCATCGACAATGAACTTGTTGATATGTGGAGAAATTACATTTAATCAATAAATTTTTATACCATTGGTGTATAGTAGAATTCAAAGTTTTTGGTCATCATACTGACCATTTCTTTGTTTAACTGTAATATCTTTAATATCGGATTACACGACTACAGTGGAACTGAAATATATTTTTTTAGTGATGACTCTCATTTATTATTTTATTGCAGAATTATCTGAAAATCTTTGCAATTTGCATTTTTCTATAGCAAAAGGATGCCAAGTTCATTGAGCATGTGGTGGTGTAGGGAGTAACTGCCGTAGAAGTGGTGACGTATATCCCATCAGGTACTAGGTAGAAAACCGTTTTTGCTATTTGACATTTGACATTCCTTTAATATTCTGTTTGCCATATTTGTATATTTGAGACATATGTGATAATTTTAACTGCCGCTGTCTGGGCTGATAGAATAATTAATACAATTATTCTACAGGTGTATGTAGAAAATAATTACTATTAGCAATGGCTTTGATATTAATAAATTCAGATCACATTTTGATAGCGGTTAAATAAACATCACGTGGTGATGGTTAATTTTGTAATATACATATGTGGTGTTACTATTACATGATGTGCTATAAATGCATTGTAAATTGGCATTTACTGAGCATTTTTCAAACGTGACGCACTAACGCGGCTAAATCGCTTTTGCGGATCCATTGAAAATTTGTTTTATTTGCGTGCATACGAATCGCATTCCCAGTTAGACAAAAAAACTTACTAATACCACGTTATGCATACAAATTTTAGAAACTATAAAATGAGATAAATGTACAAAGTTCTTTACAAACTTTTGAAGAAAACAATCTAATAGTATTTATTAATTTAATTCTGATTTATGATGATTGATGCTGATCTTTGCGATACATTTTTTTGAGTAAACTATTTTGCTACAATATTATCTTTAAAATGGCAAAATTTTGTTTCAAAATTTATTCGCATAGATCATTATAGTTAAATGAGAAACAAACAACATTAAAATTTTTACTTGTTGTTCAAAATACAATTTGGGATACAGTATTTAACTATTATTGAGTATTTTATATTAACGCTAGAAAATACAGATATAATAAAGATAATATTCAACAAAATATGTATTATACAAATAGACAGAAGATTTTTTTCTAATAATATGTATTTGCACTTTTAACGAATTTATGTCTACAACTAAAGTACCACTTACAAATGATATGACAAGCGGAATTGATTATTTGAAAATATAAATTATTTGTAAATAATAGTTAAAAAAAGCATCGATTTAAGCGCGCATTTGAAATTCTGACAAGAGCCACATGGCGGGAGTGAAGGAAATAACATTTTGAAGTTTATGGAATTTTGTTACGATTGAGTACAATGAATTAGTATTATTTAAGAAGGACGTTGAAAATTGAATCATCATTTTTTTTTGTGACAATAAGTTCTGGCAATTTTTCATTTAATTTGTCCAAAATTTGAGCAAGTGTGATCAAATTAAAGTTATTGATAAAATCAATTTAATAGATATATTAAAAATTGCTTTTGCCAATAGTTTTAGTGTGTGTAAACCAACCGCTACCGTTACCTGCCCACACAGCAATTTTGTTATCAAAATGTTGGATATTCACTCCACTTTTATTATTGATCTACTAACATTTAAAATCTATACAATGGCGCCAACATCTCAACAAAAAAATCTCAATAATAAACCCAAACGAGTGCTTTACTAGGTTTAGTAACGACGCAAATTAGAAATTAGTATATTAAAATTCAAGTTGAAAAAAGCATCGATTTCAACACGCGATTGAAATTCTGATACGAGCCGCGTAGTGGTGAGTGTAGGAATAAACAAGTGCTGGGAAAGCTTTCTGGGCGCGTGTATTATACTATTTTTTTCCGATATTGCATCTCTCGATTCTTTTTTACAGAAAAAATCAAATTTTGAAGTTTAGGGAATTATGTTAAAGTTGGGTACAACGATTTAAGAAGGCCGTGGAAAAATCAATTTGAATTGACATTATTTTTTATAAACATAAGTTTTGGCAATTTTTTTTTTACATTAATTGTTCAAATTACAGGTATTGGTCAAA
The DNA here is from genome assembly GCA_030264575.1 of Tachinus sp. AB-2021. Taxonomy (NCBI): domain Eukaryota; kingdom Metazoa; phylum Arthropoda; class Insecta; order Coleoptera; family Staphylinidae; genus Tachinus; species Tachinus sp. AB-2021. Next base: position 306 of record JARJEC010014656.1, on the reverse strand, counting down.
TCAATGTTAGATATATTATAATGCAATTGCTTTTACCAATAGTTTTAGTTTGTGTAAACCACCCGCCGCATCCACATAGCTATTGTTATTAAAATGTTAGATATTAACCCCATTTTTATTATTTGTCAACTGACATTTAACCAGTATTGCAATGGCACCAGCACCAGAGAAATTACATACACTGGCCTAGTAAAGCATCCAAAATTCTTAGCAACGACGCAATTACCAAATGTGTATAGTAATATTATATATATATATATATATATATATATATATATATATATATATATATAATATTACTATACA
>JARJEC010014609.1:0-27003 GCA_030264575.1 Tachinus sp. AB-2021 | reverse complement strand
GGTCTATTGAAAAATTGCAGTCATAGTGATTTTTGTTCAAATTTACAGTTAAATTGCCAACATGTTTTACATAAATAACTAATATTGAGCCAATAATATTTTGTTTAAAAGAATATTTTTTCCGATGTAAGATGTAATTATTTTTTTTTTATTCAGCAATTGTTTCTGTAGCAACTATCGATTTTTAATTGAAAATCAAATAGTAAATAAGGAAACTTCAGCTGTGTCCGTTATTTATAAATTTCTGTATGGATATAGTTTATGGAATACATTATTTTACGAGCGACTGGTTGTACTAAATATTACTGATATAAACTATTATGAAAATTATGCAGATTTATAATTAAAAATGCAATACTTGATTTCAGTAATTGGTGTATCGGTATATGGTTTTACGACTGTTGAAAAAACTTAAGACTCCCACTCCCCATTTCTTAATTTGTTCTTGTACAATTTGCTGTGCCATATTGCGGTCAGCAATTATTGTAAGTTATGGTAGGCTAGAGATATTATTTAGCCGAGAAAGACGGTTAAATAAAGATGAGCTCGTAAAGAACAGAGATAAGCGAACTTATTAAAATACGTGTTATTGTTTCCCTTACAGTCACGTTTCTGTTTCTCACGGGATCATATCTTTATGTTATTATATATACTTATTAGAATATTAGAGTAATGGCATTGCATTTAGCGGTAACTTATTAGTGTTTAAGTTATAATTACTTGTTGTAGGTTGCCGGTGCAGCCGGTTAATTTTAAATTAAGATACCAATAAATTTAAAAAAATGTATCGAGAGGAATCTCCCATTGCTGCGGAAAAATATATTTTATCGACTTATTATCTTTTCAGCGTTAATTTATGGGTTATGCGGTGGTGCGCACGCGAACCGAACTCTTTCGTTATTTTAACTATAATATTTTTTGATATGGTATATTTCAATTAAAGGCCAAGTAATAAATTTGCAAATGTGTTATAAAGTTTAGCGGGGCAGATCGGCACATAAATCAAGGACCACTTCAGTAGCTGCGCTATAAACGGAAATTTAATTTACTCTCCACACGTTCATTTTACATACGTATGTTGATATGCTATAATTGCCAATTTATATTCCTACTGAGTGCAACAAAAGGTATCTATGCAAATGCCCTCACTGCTTGTAACTATTATACCTAATATATACCCGAGTTCTGAGTAATAAAATTACTAATACAATAATTCCACTTGCATCGTTGGACTTCTTGCAAGACCAACTGAAATGTTGAAATTCCAACCAGATTCTATATAAATAAGTGAATTTATGGAAATAACACCTTCAGAAACAAACATTTATGTTATATTGGGTTTCATAAAAAAATATATTTTGAGGCCTTTTCTCATCCGCTTTTATAAATGTTCCACTAACTTTGATAACTAAAAAGGGAAATATATTCATTCTCATTTCTCCAACAATAAAAGCAACTTAACTTTTTAAATTTATAAATATCGATTTCAACAAACAAAAAAAAACAGCTAAGAGCTATAGTATGAAATCGTTTGATATTTGATGTGTCCAATTTGAATTTGATCATTTTATATTAAAGGGGAATATATGGTTTAATTTTTTTATTGAACAGGGTTCTTGTCACTTATCATTTACACTTGAGATATTAAAATAACATTTTATTGTGTGTACAAGTTTTGACTGCTGAATATTTATTTATAAAATTGTCTCACTTAGAATAAAATCAATTGTTTCAACTTTTTAACAAGAAAATGCACCAAAATGGTATATTATATACTCAAAACGTAGGTGATTATTAAAAAGTGCACTTTTGTATAATTTTCTTAATAATATGTATATTATTTATTTTTAAGGCACTCAATCTTGCATAAGATGACCAAATTTCAATGTCACTATGTATCTTAGAAACTAAAAATGGTAGAAGAATTTAAAGCTACTTCGAGCGAATTTTATTATATGAGATTGTAGAAAACGTTTTTGCTATCATTTTTCATTTCCATTGAGAAAAAGATTTTTGAAAGCCCCCATTTCTATTACAGGTCCTTTTAGTTTATTTTTTAAGTTATTGAAACAGAACTAACACATTTTATGGGCACTCTTTAAGTAGAATCCAGTGCCATAGTCAGTATATTTTTCCAACTTTAACACGTTGAGTGTCAGAATGTATTGAAAAAAGGGAATCGATACATTTTTATTTTAGGATTTTATAGGTATTGCTCTGTAGATGTAGGAATTAATATGGAAATGTTTTTTTAAATTTTTTAATATGTTTTTCAACTTTTATGGTGTGATGTATTTTATGATGACATGTTTTTGTCACGCGGCCTTTGAAGGTATCAAAAGTCCTGAGTGATCGTGTGAAACCAACCTGTCACCATGCAGTTTTTTCCAAATCTTGGTAAATTTAATTCAAGTATATTTGATTGCCGCGATCGTGGACAACTCTGTGCAGTTTTATAGTGTTGTTTGTTAATTGTGAGTGCAATTTAAAAATAATATGAAGTTCAACAAGCACGTTTGATGAAGTTCTAATGAAGAAATATTCATCTGATAAATGCGAACCAACTGCAAAATGTTACGATTTCGAAGATGATTCTTCCCAGAACAGGTTAAAGCTGAGGATTTATATAGCAGTTTTAGTTGTAAACCGTAGTTTTATTATTAAAACCGTTACACAATTCGGTTCAAGAACATTTTTTCAGTGGAAACTGAATCACTCTGAATAATAAATAATGCTCTAGCATGAAGTGTGGGGCACCAGTATAGTATCATTTAACTCTACAAGCCCCGCCATTTCAGTGACCATAGACGAAGAATCTCAGTAAGAATTCTTTAGCAGATTTTTCAGGAATGGTGGACATGTTTTAGCCTTACTCTTCCGACGTAACATCATTTAGTTTTTTATAAGTTTTCTAAAGTGCCGAGTTCTGAAAATAGTCTGAAAATATTAAGAGCGTGAAACATGTCGTTTGCCGTAAATTTTAGAGAATCGATTGTGAGAACTTTAAAAATAATAATAAACTTTTAAAATAGTTCCAATTGTTAAGTCCAACGCAAAGTTTTGAAATGATTTTTTTAAAATTTTCTACTACATTGTTTTTTAAATGTTGCTTGTGACTTAATGTGTTTAGCTTGTAGACCGATATAATAGTTTCAGATGCTATACGGCGATGCAAACAAATGTGTATTATGACTGATGTTTTTCAATAAATTATCAGGTCATGCGGCCAAATGTCTAGTTGTTTAGATGAGACAAAAAAACTTGGATCCACGCAACGTACCTCCCAAAATAGTGTGAGACCATCGTGGTCCCACATGGCACATAACGTATTAAACTTTAAAAATATTTGATCCTTTATTCAAATGGAAACCGTATATATTTTTTAAAATATAAATTTTAAATTCGATTTCAATGATTAGTTGAGTTTGCAGTTAAAAAGAACGGATAATTCTACAGTTATGGTATAATTTAACTAAAATCTGTACAAAGTCAAATTTGTATTAAAAAAATTTTACACAATGTAATGAATACTGAGTCATATTTGGAAGCACTTTTTCCTAGTTGAAGTAAAACTTTTATAGCAAACCAAAAACTTGGGACGAGTGTGGAACATCCGTTCAATCAATTAACAAATGAGTTACTATACATTAATAAGAGAAAAATAGATATACGATTTTATATTTTTATATTTTTTATAGAGTTGTTCAAAATAATATACTTATTTTAATATTTAATGAATTTCTTGCGCTGTGGGCAATATTGTTTTTACTACTTATTTTTTATAAGTACAATTTCTATCATACAACAAAAATACGGTTTGCAGGTGAACTTTAGATTTAACGATGCAGGGGTGTATGCGTTCGTTTCATGTCAATTCTGATTTGTAATTCCCATTTTGTTCATTTTCTTTAAATGAAAATATCTATTTGGTTTTTTTTATCAATACTTTTAAATTATATTTTTTTATATAATTAGCCGGCAAATTGGACTTTATTTCATTAATACTATATCTATAGCGCTTTTTAATGTTAAGTTTGTCTAATAATCTGAGTGATTCCAAAGGTACGGTCTATTTATTTGCTACGTTTAAACGCTACGACAAACCAATTGCATTCTTGCATTCTATTGACAGTGACCAGTCGCAATAAATTGCAAATTTGAGATTGGTTTGTTTAATTGCATACGTCTAGTCGCATTATTTAAACACAATAGATAGACCATACCTTAATGCATCAGACACGTTGCAATTGTTAATTTTTTAGTATTGAATTAAGTCCGGATTTGGAAACTTAATAAATTTTTTTATATCTTCATTTATCGAGTAAAATCAACAGACAATAATTTTATTTAACTTTTCTTCGAATTTATGATTATTTTACGACGAATATACAAATTTTTAATCGTTTTAATCACTTTTCTACCTAGTGTTTTGAGCTAAGAAAGAAACTTAAACCAAAGTATATTTTTATTGTTTGGTAGTTTTTTACGTTTTTGCTGTTGCAGCACTTCAGTTGAAAAATAAACAAAAGCAAATTTCAATTGTATAATTTTATTTATACTTTATATTGCATGTTACATGTTAGGTGAGGTTAGATTTGGTTACGTTAGGTTAGTAATAGTTAGTTTGATAATGTTTTAATAGTGAAAACTTGCCCTAACTAAATAATAAATCACTAGTTTATTATTATACAAAAAATACGTTTTTAGACAAAATAAAAATATTTTTTGTCAATTGTTTTAAAAAATCAAAGAAACGGGAGTTCTCTTATCTAGGTGAGTGGTGCGATAACCGTTGTAACCTCGAAAATAAACTTTTTGGGGTGGCTAAATTCAATGCAATTTAATAGGTGGCCACTGTCGAATTTTGGTGTACGAGTTGGATTGACTAGTTTTTTTTCGATTTTTGTGCAAATTTTTGAAATTTTATTGAGAATTATATGATTTTTGAGTTTTGTGTGTAGGTAATTAGTATTGTATACTGATGATCTTTTATAAAAAATGAAATAATTGTACGTATTTGATTGTTGCCGCTTATAGCAACTTTGAATTTGAATAACTGGTTATAAACTATTTACTCAATCCGTTTGGGTTTTGTTGCCAGCTTTACGTTGTTACTCTGGTTGCTTGCAAAGTAGATTAAATTTTGCTGATTTTTGGTCTTAAAGTTCTTCTTGAAAGAAAAGGCGTATAACTACTCACATTGACTAATTTAAATATTATTATTAGTACATTTTTGTGGGGTTTTTGAGATTGTATGAATGTTTTTGGAATTGTCTGGAATTTTTGTATATGTGAAGTCTATTTCTATCCAGGTTCTACAAGTTTTACATAAAATGGGGGTTCTAAAATACTTTGCTGATTCTAATGCGAAGTGATATTTGGGTCAGGAATATCAAGATAAAAATACAGTGCTCTGACAAAAACACTTACAATACAGTTTGAAGTATGGGTGCTTTTGCAGTTGATAGGTCCATACAACTGCACAAACATGTTTCCGTGGAGGTGAAAAAAGTTTTAGTACAGAGCGTGTTTTTATCATGTGATAACTGCAATATTTAGATACTAATAAAAAATAATCTTTAAAAAAGAATCTTAATATATTATATAATGAATATTACATATTACACAGACTGATGATAATTAAAGATAATTCGAAGACTGTGCATACACTACACGCCCAAGTATATATTTTATAACAGTAAACAGCCATTTAAAACATTCGCTAAATGAACAGTAATTATAGATTCCTGCTAAATAGTATCGCCAATATTGGTTTGGATGAGTGTTTGACGTCACATTTAATGTTTTAAGTGTCTACTAATTAGAAGGATGTTTAATTCTTATAATATGCATACGGCCTTGCGATCAATTAACAATTTAAATTCTCAACACGTGTTAATAAACTTAACCCATATTAATTGATATTGATTTTAAAAATAACACAATAAAACTTCTTAATGCCAATCGTGATTGTTTATTTTATGTGCGGTATTTAAATTTGTATTAATGGTTATACATTCGGAGTGTTTTTATTGAAATTTATTTATATGGGAGGATTTTATAGTGTTTTCAGTATTACATGACTATTTTATGAACAATTGAGTTACCACTTTAATATTAATTAATATATATTCTGCTGTAAATTAGAAATATTTATCAATAATATTAATAAATAAATATAATCGGATCCAAAATTAATGAATACTCTATATTTTAATATACTCATACATTTTCTATAGATGGAATATGTCTTTATAAATTTATTTGCACTTCTTAATTATATTGAGCAGTAAACAGTAAGTTTGATTTAATTGATAATATGTTTAATGAAAAATAATAATATGCCGCTTGAAATGAACCACCCAAAAGAGTTGATATAGAATAAATTTGACATAGTTGGTGTATATTGATTTATAGCACTCTAGCTTTTGTTGATTCTCGTTTTTAATTAAATTTAAGCATCTGTATTGAAAAATAAAACTAGTTTTTTTCAAAATGTTTTTCTTTGTAATAAAGTCATACAAAATGTGCATACAAAGAAAAAATACGGACAAAAATTACCAAATTTATTGTTCACAAAAAATAAATTTATTTACATAAAAGGCTGTATAAAGTTACTGTAATCGTGTTTATACAAGTTCTTTTATTAAATGACAAACATACGTGTACGTATTTTTGTCATTTGTAAGGTATACATTTTCAATTCTAGCTTTTCTGTTGCCAAAAAACCGCTTAACTGAACTTGAGCTTTTCTTGGAATGTTTAACTTGTGCGAACATTGCTTGATGCTCCAACAATAGTCGTCTTTTTATGAACATACCATTTATTCACTAACTCTTACGCCCAGTTCACATTTGTGTAGGGTTTTGTGCAAGTTGCGAGTTGAGGATCTAGTAACAAGTGAACTTGTTAGCACAAAACGATTTTGAGTTTTATTGCACACATCTGGTTTCTCAAAAGCACAGGCATGATAAATAAACATTGCAATGGCAATTCCTATAGGAAATGGAATTCTACAAAGGAATTATAATGAACAATTGATATTTAATTCATTTTTAATAATAATATACGAGGAAAATATTATTCTTATAACAAAATTATTCTTTTATAAATAAATTAATTAAAAATAAGCAAATAAATATAGAATTATTGAATTTAAAAAAATCAATGCAATACAAGTTAACAATATAAAATTAACATTAAAAATATGACTTGGTTATTACAATTTAATTATAGATATTGTAACACGTAATAATAATTAATTATAGTGAGAAAATTATAAATAATGTGATTGTTCACCAGTTTTCGGATTGCTTATAGTCGTATTTCTTGTTTAGTTTGGAATAAATCGACTCGTTACTTGCTACTTGTTGCAAAATAATACCAATTCTATTTTATCGGCTAAATAGACTTACCATTGATTTCACTAAATATTTTACCGTCCACAATATTGAGTTATTAAACCACTTGCATGTTTTATAGGTTCGCTCGCTTTAAATGGTTTTACTCCAAAATCCTTTTGTGCTACTTGATAACGTGACTTGCAACTTGCTACTTGCACTAAACACTAAAAAAATGAACTAAACTTAAACATATAATAGATTTACTGCTTTTTAATAACACTAACAGTTTGAATGATTCCAACAACCCTCAACGTTGAGATTTATAGGAGAAAATTAACTAAAATTTCAATTAAAAAAAAAGTAGTAAATTTTATTATAATATTACTTAAAACCTACGGATAATCAGACAACTAGCATAAAATTGGAATTTAGATAGAGACCAGAATTGATCATCAACCATTGGAATTATACTTGCAAGGGCAAAATAAACTTTTAAAAGGAAAGAGAGACCAGAAATGTAACATAGCGATATGGAGACATTCCATAGCCATTAGAAACTATACATTATAGTTAGATCACATAAACTGCAAAGAATCAAATGTAAGATGAAAAAAATAAAAGAAATAATTAGTAACGCTACTGTAAAAAGAACGTTTGAAATAAAAGAAGAGGACTCGGTGTCATGTAGATGGTAAAATAAGGAATGCAAAAAAAACGAGAAGCCAAAAAAGCATTGAGAAGACGGAGATGAAACAAAAAACAATGCAAGAGTGAAGAAGAAATTATGATAACGAATATACGTTTGGAGATTAAAGGATTATAATAGGTCCATACTCCAAGTATGTGTGTTATATAGAATGGAGCGTTTTTGTTTGGCAGGGAAGGTGTGATTAAGAGATCAACTAAAATAATAAATAGAATATGATAGGAAGATGGATTTCCAAGTCAATAAAGGGACGGTCTTGCATGCTCAATGCACGAATAATGGAAAAGTAAACAAGGTTAAAAACTAATGCATATAAAGAGCAAAAGGAATTATTGAGTACCAGGCAAGAAGAATGAAAGAAATATATATTGAAACATGAAATAGAGTGTAGGAAAATGAAGCAAAACGTAAAAGGTTTTGGTCAACGAAAACAATGAGACATGTTTGACAAATTCTGTTTGCAGCCTATATTTTAGTTATGGAAGAAAATTTGAGCCTCCGTAAACAGGCGGAAATGTGGTGGGAATAGAGAAAGTGTGGTTATTTACATATGCTGCCGATATGGTATTGCTTGCAAGAGAAGCAAAAGAAATGAAAAGAATGATTGAACATTTGGAAAAATATTTTTTAAAGAAAGGTTTGGTAGCCAATATAAGCAACACTAAGTTAATGAGATTAAGAATAGGGGGAGGTAGAAGGAAAGAAAGGAAGAAAGTGAATTACTGCAAATCGGAGGTACAAAAAATTAACGAAGTAAAAACGGTAAAGTATTTAGTCTATGTTATGAGTACGAATAATAGTGAGACTAAACGCATAAATTATATAGCGCAATAAGCAAAGGTGGTCAAGTATGAGGACTAAATAAAAGGAAGTGTGAAAGTATAAAAACTAAAGATATACTGTTTAATAATTTAGTAAGGAGTTTGATGTTATATGAAGCAAAAAGTTGGGATTTGAAGGAACGGGCAAAGTTAGAGTTTATTTATGAAAATTACTGTAGATGGATGCTAGCATTATATAGGGAAACGTTAGCTTATATATAGTTCTTTTTTTTAAGTGTTTCTTGTGTCTGTAGATATATCAGTGTTTGCTTAAGTCTTTGAGTGTTTTAAGCATTTTCTAGTTGGCCGTGAGGATGAAGATCTTCCGATTTGCCGTTTCGAGTCAAAAACAAAACAAAATTATTGAAATCTGATCCAATTTGATTATTATTTGCTTATTTGTGCAATTGCTAAAATTGTAAGAACTGACAAAGATTAAATAAAGAAAACTTTACAAGCAAATTTACAAATGCAAAAAATCTGTGCAAAAATTGTAGCTAATATTCAGACATTTCTAGCTAAATATCAGATCCCAGTGTTAGACAATTTGCTTAATTTTAATTGCTAAGTCAAATTTTCATTAAAAGAAACAAGAACGTGAACCGAAAAGCGGCACGCTCATAGAAAAAGACTTCTGCTACAAACAATGGAAAATTTGTACGGAGCGTTCTAAGTATTGAGGAGGGTATCATTGAAAGGGATGATGACTAAATTTGTATAAAGTTAGAATAAAATGTTTTACACCATTAGTTTTGTAATTTAATAGCCATATCTCGTATATCAAAATTTTTAATGGATGAATAAAAAAGAAGTTTGCAGATGTGTGGAAAGGTCAATAAATCAACGAAACATATGTTGAAAGAATGTAGCGAGATGATAGAAAAACAAATGGAAAGAATGAAAGTTTTAAAATCTAATGGAAATAGCCTTGGATGGATGAAATTGGTACAAAAAAAGAAAGCAATTGGCAATAGACAAGTAATTGCAAATGTTTATGCAATATAATTCGATTTAAAAAAATAATTTATTTTTTTTGTATAAATTTACGGGGTATATGTTTTAAAGATGTACTTTTCAAGGCTGAAAGGCAAAGAAATAAAACAGTATTATAATATTGTTTGAAAAATAATTATTAAAGATTTTAAATTACGATATAAAAATTGCGGTTTTTATATGAAACTTATCAAATGATGTGATTTGTTAGAGTAGATATATATGAAATCTAAAAACGCAATTTAAATCAGAAACCCTAATTAAATGTCCAATTTATAAAACAAAATAAACTATTAAGTTGAATTCGCTATGCTCACGAAGAATGTGTTAACATTGCGGCTTGTTTGACTTTATGCTTGGGCGGACTGCGCAAATAGTATGCGCAGTAGCATTCCAGCATACACTGACGGAGTTACATAACCTTTACGAATGACCGTCAATTTGTCAACAAGCCCTTGCCGCAAAATCATAGCATAGATATTTACACATTAAAAATATTTTAAAAAATGTAATTTGGATCATGGGATTAATTAAAAGTTGAAAATTTTGAGTTAAGCATTAAATTAAATTAATTTAATAAAATTAATTTAATCCTTGTTTTTGTAATTATTTTTTATTTGTTCAATTCACGTATAGACGTGTTATTTAAAAAAGTGATTGCCTTGTAGCAATTAACGAACCGTTATAACATAAAATGTTTGAGTCAAAACACGAATTGAGCCGATCAACTCATGAATCATAAATAGGAACCGAACCAATGACTAGAGCGGTTCTATACTTTACGTTTTTCCGCAACCAACGTGATCTAAATTTTGCTAATTTTGTAATATGCTGGTAGTAGTTTGTGTGACACTTTATATTGCTTGTATTTGTTTTATTATTAGTGGGAAGATGGTAATTTATAGATATTTGATTTCAGCAGTTAGATAACAGCCACAAGTTAATGTCCAATTAGATTAGAATGTATCCAGCCTTCAAATAGCATCGCATTAACAGCTTTTAATATAAGGTGTGTAGTAATTAGTTATATGAGAATTATATTTATTCAAAGACCGCTAATTAAATTAACTTAGAAAAAGTGCAAACAAAAGTTTCTAATAAAAACATGACAAATGTAATTAGTAAATAAGTGGCATAATTATACTAATGAGAATGGGCTAAGAGTAATTTAAAAGTAAATATTGATACAACTGACTTGTTTAAAAGTGATCATTACGGATTACATTGTTTGTCCGGTTTTAAAATTATTTCTAACACTTTGTGCAAAGGAACAAGCCTTTTAAAAGATTCATTCGTTCAACACATATCGGTTACGTAACGGCCAGAAGGTCCTTGGTTCATTAAAAATGCAAATTGCGCACGTTAGCCAAGTGCAAAGAAGTTTATTATTCTGTCTACGCTATAAAAATCAAAACTAACACATTTACCAATTAATTAAGTAGAATAGCTGTGATTATTTGTCACTTAAGATGACGAGACATCCGCCCAACTATTTACTCACAAACCTAGCGCGTGAAACTCGGTCACAACTTGATTGTTCCTATGCATACCCTTATCAAAACCAATTATACAATATATTTCGTTAAGTGACACTATGTATATTATTATTAAAATTACAGTCGTCCAATGACGGATTATATTTGAATTCTTAATTGATAAATTGGATCAACTTATACAGATTAAAAATAACGTCAAGCATCTTTAGTTTAGATAATTGTTTTAATGTTTCCTACATCCTTCATCGCTAACACTTTTTTCGATATTAACATGTCCGCGTTTCATTATGTAAATTCGCTCTTTTTAGATTACATCCAATAAAATTATTAATGAGCTATTCATTTGTGGAGACGTATAAACGTCAATTAATTAAAAAGACATTAAATTTATAAGCGCTGACTTGTATTTTATTAAAAACTTTACGCTTCTCAGTCGTAAAATAATTTTCTTATTAATTATTGTAGTTTATGTCGTCGTATTTAAACTATTATTTCGTCCAAGAGCGTTCAAAACAAGTTTGTTCGGATTCTAGAATGATAAATATTTACATTTAAATTTATAAAACGGCCAAATAATTAATTTTGAATAAAAAATTATGCCGGTAAAAATGTAATTAAATTCTAGTATGAAACTTGATTTTAATATTTATTAAGATAAATTAGTTATAAAATACTTATATATATATATATATATATATATATATATATATAATATTTACTTGTTATCACTGTTTACATAAAAATGTTAAATTATCTTCTATTAAACGGTAATTACATTTTTATTACGGTGTAAAAAAGTCTGCACTCTATTTTTTGTTTAACTAAATAGCAACTAGTTTTGAATTTTTAACGTCACTTTTAAGCTAACATAAATAACATAACATAAATAGAAAATTGACATAAATAAAAAATTTAAATCTTTATTATTCTTCGCTTTAAATCATCACATTCCGTCTCATTATTACTTTTTTTGTAATCTGGCACTTTTTATGGAGCGCACTACTATTAACATTGATAAACATTTTATTGCTAAAAAATGTTGGCGTAATTTAAAAGATGTGTTAATTTTTTTCCAGAAGCATGGTAAATATAAGAAAAAAAAATGAAAGCTTGATAAACGCAACTGATTTTGATTTAGACATAAAAATTAAAACAGCTGTATAATTCTAGCTTAAGATTTTAGAGATCAAACTTTTTGTTTTTTAAAATTGTTTTTTTTTAATATTTTGAAAAAATGTTTACTTTTTGCTTGTTTTAAGATACAAAAATATATTACATTAGTTTTGGATTTCAAAAACATTATCTTTTTTATTGCCAGATTTAAGCAGCAGGTTTTAATTCTAAATATATAAATAAAAATAAGCATATAAAAGTTCAATTTTGCGCATGCCATGTAACTGCTTATGCAGCTGCAGTTTTGGTTTTGGACTGTGACCTTGAGAGTTTGAAACTTCCAACTTTCTGTCCTTATGTTACTTCCTACGTTTCAACTAAAACCGCTGCACAATTTCGACAAGACAAAATATTTTAAAAAATATTTGAAAACCGTTTTGTTTTTTTTTGTTTTTGATTTTTTTTAATAAGCAAATTAGCCTTTTTTAAATATAGAAAGAAAATTAAAAAAAATGTGTTTTTCCATATGATTTTTGTATTTTTTTTTAATGTTTAAGAAAAAAAAATGGTTTAAAAAATCAACTTACCGAACAAAGTGTACAACCGCGTCTTTTATGACAAAAGTCATTTCTGGTATAAGAGAAAATAATACCGGCCTCACAATAAATTGCACTTTTATTATTTTTAAACTCGTATAATTTTTTATTTACCATAACACTTTGATGTGCATCCAATTTTTGGTTGGCTCTGCTTGAAAAGAATAAAGGGTATTAAATACTCTAAAGTGAAAATTAGAAAAAATATATTCTAATTATATTCTACAAATAAATGAAAAAAAAACTTTTAACCAAACGGCGCAACCAAACTCAAAATGGACCACTTTTAGTTACGAAAAACCGACTCTACAGACCAGCATTGCTTATTTTACTACTGCTCGTATTTAGTTAAACATTGAGTTGAGGAAACCATCACAAATACAAAATATATAATTTTTTCTGTATGTGGATGCATATTTTAAGATCAAAACTAGATCACGACGAAATCTCGCATTTATAGAAATATATGGAAACGGTAAGAGGGACGAACCAATTAGTAGGCCTATGCCAAAGAAGTGAGGACGAGGGAAAGGAACAAGTAGGCTAATAGTAACAGCGGCTAAAAGTAATTTATTGTATGCCGCATAAACAAGGGGAGACGCCTTGAAACCAAAAATGAATAAAAGTAAGTATAAAATAGTAATCAAAGAAATAAAAGAATAGGTAGAGACCAAACCAGAGACATGCTACTTTACTTTGTGTTACTGGGTTAACGTAAAGAAATAAAAGGTTGGTTGTTTCACTGGTCTGTCAATGGTTCTCGGTCTCTTGGCCCGTTTGAATTGTCGATCGACTGGTGGGCTCCGTTGGCGTTCGTGTTTTGATTACTCCTAATGTCTCCGATTCCTTCTCTTCGGATTGTCTGACATCACGTAGGCTGTCTTTAGCCTGTCGATGGAGACAATAACGTTACGTCCTCTGAGATGTACAACAAAGGTCTTATCTGTTTTAGATACCACTTTAAATAGCCCATCTTTATAAACAAATGTAGATTTCTCTCTGTGTCTAGACGCGTTGGTCGGGTGGAGATCATCGTGCGTTCTCGTAGCGTGTCACAAATTCGGACACATCTTATCCTTCTATCGAGGGGATAGTGTGTGCTAACAACTCTCCAGGTGCTCGAAGTGGTTCTTCATATAACATTTCTACAGCTGTTGCCTGAATATTATCTTTTCATGCTAAACGGACACCTAGTAACACGGTTGGCAGGGTCCATCGAATGTTTTTATGGCATATAATTGCCGATAAAATCTTTTAAGCATGCCGACTTGTTAGATAATTTAATTGCCTAAAAAGGTGTGACTCAAATTATCTCTTGGTCCGTAGTTACTTGTTGTGCTACTCCAAATCTAACGATCCAGTGTGTGTATAACGCTTGTGCTACTGTATCAACGTCTTGATTCTCCATCTGAGTAGCTTCTGGCTATCGGGAAAATCGATCCACACAGGTCAGACAATATCTGCAGCCTTTCGAGCTTGACATAACTATGATGTCAATGTGCACATGCTCAAATCTTTTAGATTGGGCTATGAAATTGCCTGGAGCTGTTGTGACATGACGATTGACCATGGCTTGTTGGCACTTGAGACAGCTTCGACTCCACTCTTTGCAGTCCTTTGTAATAGATGGCCAAATACATCGTTGAGTTACTGTTTTGGTTGTGGTGTTTATTTGCGGATGCGAGAGTTTATGTATGCTATTAAATACGTTTTATCGAAACTGTGGTGTAACATATGATCAAGCAGTATTTGTTGATACGTGGCATATCAACGATATATCCATTTCTTGTATTTTTTGTTTGTTTTAATTGAAGAGTTGATGATTTACTAATTTGTATATTTTTTAGTTCCTCGTCAGCTTTTTGCACCCCAGCAAACGCTTTCATGTCTATTGCAGGTCCTACTTCTTCAATGCAGGAGAGTGTATCCGCAACAACGTTGTCTTCTGATATATGGCGTATATCTATGGGGAATTGCCCTATATAATCCAAGTATTGAAACTGTACTGTGGGGTACATTCGGTTTTCTTGCAAAACGCACAGATGATTGGTTTGTGATCGGTGAAGATGGAAAATAATTTGGTATCGATCATGTGTCGAAAATGTTTAATGCCAGTGAAAACTGCACTCGCTGATGAAGAGTTGCACCAACGGTAAAATCTGACGCATCGCAAAATATGGCAAGTTGTATATTGAGCCTCGGATGGGCGAGTAACGCTGCTTGCGCTAGACTTTTTTGAACAACTCAAATTCTCCTTCTGCTTCTGCTGACTAGCTAACTGAGTCTTCCCTTTGATGTTGCTTAGGAGTAGGTCATTGACTGGAGCTTGTACATATGCCGCTTTGGGAATAAATCTTTTATAAAAATTTATCATCCCTAAAAATTGTCTTGCCGGTATCCGGTTGTAGGTATGCTCGTATTGCGTCAACCTTTTCTGGCAGTGGTTGAATTCCATTGGCAGAGACAAGATAACCAAGAAATGTTACTGATGGTTGGCCAAATATAAATTTAGATGTGTTGATTACCACTCCGTCGTCTTGTAGACGTCTAAGTAAAATCTCTAAAAGTCTTAGGTGTTTTTCCCCCGAAGCTGATGCTATTAATATATCGTTTATATAGGCATAATATAGGCGTAACGATCTGGTTCAGTACGTGCATTCAATCCTCAAGTCTCTACAGGGCCTCAATTCGTCGCTTTCTTTTGGCACCATGTGAAGAGGATGAATATGGCGTTAAATTCCTTCTTGGCGACCCTCAATCTCTGGGGCCAATCGCCGTGCCTTTTGTGTTATAGAGAGACCTGCTGTTGTTCTAATATAGTGCTTTGTTTGATGTTTTATTAGTTTTAGTGCACCGTCTTGTTTTAAATTTCTGGAAAATTGGCTCAAAGCTCATGAAAGTGTGTCAATTTTGCAATTATCTTGATGCTTGGTGTTCTATCCGTTACCGCGTTTCCTTGTTTTGCAAGCTGAGTTGTGCCGTCTAGTTTTTGGTTCTTTACATCCACGAGAAGGTCGTAGAAGGCGAGAAAATCAACTCCAATGATTGATTTAGTCAACAATTTCAAACCTACATGTAAATTCTCGACGCAGCTTGAAGTTGAGAGTCAATGTTACGGTATCGTATGTTGCAATTGCCGTTACATTTGCCGCGGCAAGTTTGTATGATGACTTGCTTTGTGGTCCTCTAATATAAGAGCGGGGACACACGCACAGATCAATACCGGTGTCTACCAAATATTATGTCTTGCAGTATCGTCAACGATGTAAATGCGGCGAGATGTTGTTGGGCTATTGTCGTTTGTTGCCATTAAGGATTGCCCGTCTCGTTTCCCTGAAACGAGCATGGTTGGGTGCACTTTGTCGCCTCGCCTCCGAATCTTGTATGGTACCAGCAGATGCCACTGTTGCGTTGTCGATTACTCGAGGCTGACCGTGAGCGCTACTTCGATTTTTCATTAAATTTATTCCGGCTATATCGTATCTCGGACACTTCTTCTTTAATCGATGAAATCTCACGTTGCAGTGTCGCTGTAAGTTGCTGCAGCTGCGCTACTAAGCTCTCGCCTATTGGAACCTGTACCGCTGCTTCG
The DNA here is from genome assembly GCA_030264575.1 of Tachinus sp. AB-2021. NCBI lineage: Eukaryota > Metazoa > Arthropoda > Insecta > Coleoptera > Staphylinidae > Tachinus > Tachinus sp. AB-2021. The sequence goes on along the minus strand of JARJEC010014609.1, from coordinate 10,343 downwards.
GAGACCGTGCGCCGATGCCCGGTTAACTCCATGATGTATTCAGCCAATTCCGCTATCTTCTTCAAGGATAAGTATTTATGAGCGGAATCCGAGATGGCTTGTATGGACTTCGGTAACCTTCCAAACCACAGTGTTCGAAGCATGTTTTCTGGGACCGCCGATTCGGTCTGCAATTGAAGGTGCCGTAAGAACTGGGACGGCATCCTATCTCCCAATTCCTCGCGTTCTATAAGGCGGCGTGTTTTTTGCTCCTGGGACACACTAGGACGTTTAATTAATTCCGACTTAAAAATTGCATACGCGTTCTTCACGGTTTTTTTCTATGATAACATCTCTCACTACTAATGCGTAACGTATTTCCAACATGCATGTAACATAACCAAACTTTGTACCGTCGGTCCTAACCACAGTTCTAAATCGGAAGGAATAAACAATGGGATGCGGACAGCAACGCGGTTAATTTCAATTGCACCTTGATATCAATTTGATGTCGGATGTAAGAGTGATTTCTGAATGAACGAAATACTCATCTTATATAAACTAAGGGTGCGTACGTATGCATCTGCGTAAGCGTCTGCTATGAAAAAACCCTCATTATTGTTACATTTAACTTAAACCCTGGTCGCTAGTCTCTTATCGACGTTAAATGTATTAATATTTTATTGCGGTCGAGTTTGGGATCTTAACTCTAAATAATCCTTTTATCAAATACAATCGTAATGATATTTATTTTACATTTATACTTCCTGGAACTTTCTATTATGTGATGTTTACCAGATGCTTGCCACACTACTATAAAACTCAACTACTAACCGGTCATGGAGCATTTGGAAAATATGTACCTACAAAAAATAAGTAAAATGGAAAAGGAAGAAAGATGCATATTCTGCCAAGATGATGCGCAACATACCTTATTAGTAGAATGCTAAGCATCGAAAGAAGATTGAAAAGAACTAGAGAAGGTAATAGAAAACAAAACAGAGAAAACAATAATTATCAACATGCACTTGCAAAGACGAAAATAAAAGGCGGGCACTACGAAAATTAATAGAATCAAATATAATAAATAAATGTCATAGAAGATAAAGGAGAGAGAAGGGAGAATCAAAATGGAAACAGAAAAACATTAAAAAAATCAAAGAAAAAAGGAAGAAGGCCAAAATAATTGCCTATAAAAATGAAGAATAGAAATGAAAAATACATTCACGTAAATAATAGTACTAAGCGAAATTGCAGAGATAAGAAGGAAAAGAAAATAATTACTCAACGAAAATAAAATGACAGTATTGACAAAGCAATTCCTCAAGACTGACCAAAAATAAAATTTTTAAAATGGTCAGAATTATTATTTGGCAACTAGGGACACAAATATATAATCACAAATCGAGACTCAAGAATTTCATTAGAAGTAAAACTCGTAAACTTCGGTCTTCCATCAACTGATAAAATTGTATAATTTTTTTGTAAAAGAGAAAGGTTACGGAAAGTAAGATGTAATCAAAGATCTAAAGAAATATACCTGATGACAAGTCATACTTTTTGACAACTCTGGATTGGAAAAAAGAAAATAAAGGTGTTTTTATCAATAAATGTATTTCTGAAAAAATATTAGCAAATAATAATAAATCTAAAAGGCCTTATTCTAAAATAGAAATCAATATAATATTTTATTGTTGATAATATTTTATTTTCTATTGCGATATTGCTGTTTTTTAGAATTTTTTAAAATAAAATTCTGTACTATTTTTTTCTTAAATATGTTACAAAAGAACTCTTTTTTTAAAATATAAACATTGTTTTGATTTTTTTTCAGTGTTGATTTAACTTGCCATTATCGAGTTTTATTGGAAAAACGTGAAAATATAGCCAACCAAACAAAGGAAAAACTTTTATAAATAATAAAAAATTAACAAATCGAAAATAAAACAGTTTTTCTTCTTGTTGTACTTAACAGGTGGGTAGGTAATGTATGCACATTTTTTTGTAAAGAATAAAAAATTGTTAGAAATAAAGAATTCTGCATTATTTAATGAAAGGATAGGAAAATGTGGACAAATTAACAATTATTTATTGTTTTTTTTTTAATCTTATAAATATTATGTTCAAATTCAAGTTACCAATGACAACATAATTTACGTTTAGACCAATGAGCATAGCGGGGATTACCAAACAAACTGACACCTGTAAGTGCCTTTTGAAAATTGTGTTTTATACTATTTTTATAGTTTTATCAAATAATTATTAAAAAAATCGTTGAAGAATGAAGCTGATAATTTTGAAAACGTGAATGTGATTTCAACAGAAACATTTAATTAAACTTGTAGTAAACACTTACTTAATGTTTAATTAAATTAAATATATTTAAACATGCAAATTAATGCTAATTAACATTAAAATCGTAATACGTGTGAATTTATTTATTATAATTATTGTGACATAATTATAGATATTATGAAACGATGTTAAAATTAACATCGGACAAATTTTTTAAAAAAATATCTAAGAATGTGTCGTGTTAAGTATTATTTATTCACATAATAATTTCTAATTTCAACATCGTCATTGTTCCGGCCAAATAGTGCTTATGTAAATAATGCCAGATACAAAAAATTGTTATGTTAATTAATAACGTTTTTGCTCACATTTAAAAAAGAACGTGGGCGTTAAACAGTCAAAATATACTAAACACTTTACAAATTAATAATCTCATATATGGCATATTTAGTAGATACAACCGTTAATAATGCCCATAAAACATAACCGAGCTATTGTTTAGTGAAATATTATAATGATTAAAGACTTTTTCATTCGTTCTGTGAGCGGGTATATTTAAAAAATAAACTTCGAATTACTGTTCAGCTTATTTATAATTCAAGTCGTTACTTATTAATGTCATTAAGGAGTGTCTTCTTTTGCGAAAGATGGAGAACAAAAAACTACGTTGTATAATGCAATAAAAAAATGAAATAAAGAAAAGTATGCTAATGATTTTTTTTATATAGGAGTTGCCGTCATCGGAAGAAATTTGTATGCTGAATATTAATTAAACATGTGTTTTCACACGACCGAAATACAAATTCCACTAATGCATAATTATTTTAACATAAACATACCGTTTTATGGTTTTTGTGTTTCGGAAATTTTAATTCTTAACAAGGCTACTTACGAAATGGTATATATTGTTTTATGTCATTTGTATTCTTTTTAAGTATTGTTTATTTAAGGTTTGACGATTCATTATTTAGTTTTAATTGTTGTTGAATATTCATCAAGGTTGTATATTAGATAGAAATTATAATAATTAATTAATTCTGAATGAGATCACCAGTACAATTACTTCATTCTGATTGCTTTGTTTAATTTAAAGATCAATATAAAAATTCTTTTAATATTTAAATTGCTATTTTGTTTTTTGTTTGTTATTTTTCACTCAAGATCAAAATCTGATAAGGTAAAAACTTAATTATGATTTGATTCAAATAAATGGCGATTAAACTATCGTTATATCATATTTTAATATAAATATATCAATATAATTAAAAATTCAAAATAAACAGAAGTAGTAAAATTTTTAAAAACGAAAAGAAATTTAAAAAGTGTAATAATTATTATTTCAGAACTGTGGATTTAAATAGATTCGTACAACTGATCTTCAATTACAGATTAAGTAATAATATACCGTATGTCCCCAGATTGACTAGATAAACAGGAAAACCAGTTTTTTATTCTATATTTTATGAAAAAATTTCGAATAAGTTTTACTTCTCTTTGAAATGAAAAATATTTTTGCCTTTAGTAACGTGGGTTTTTAGTACTAGATAAAACAAAAAGTTAAATTAAGTATGATAATATCAACAATGCTTTTAACTTCACAAGAGCAGAAACTACTTTATTCTTTTTTTATGATGTAATTACAAATGAATAACAAGTTTTGTTTAACTGACATGTTAAGTTAAGTAACTATATTAGCAGTGTAAAAAATGCATAATTACAATTGTTGAGATAATATTCTATTTAAAACACTGCAAACATGTTGTCATGCGATTGTTGACATAATATTTTGATTAAAATTACTTGAACTGTTTAGTATTTTAGCAGAAAAATGTTGATTATTGATCAAAAATCTTATGTATATAATCCTGTACAAAATGAGTGGCACCGTAGAAAATTTGTAGAAGAGAAGCAGATACTACAACATCAGGATGATGTCACTGTACTGATTAAATAATATATAAAAATATTTCAAAACTATATTTGAGAAGACGGTAAATCAGTAAATTTTACATTGAAAAGATTACGAAATATTTGAAATTATATCCGTATAAACCTACTTTTAATAATAATAATAATAATAATAGTAATAATAATAATAACAATAATAATTTTATTCGCTACAACTTACACATATTACATATTTCATATCATGATCTTACAACGGAGATTTGTGGTAAAAAGGTAGAAAGGAAGAAATGTATTAAAACAAATACATTTAGTTGTATAGTTCATTTACGTTTTATTAAATATAAGGTTAAATAATATTTAAATAACATAGTATTTTAGTTACGTTTCAGAATTACAATTAAATTTGAGTTGAAACATTTTATATTTACAACTATTTCCACTACAGTTTTTCGAGTGCTCAGGGACATTATTTATACAAACGTTATACGAAAAGCTTTTCTCAAAATATTTTTTTTGGTAAGGAGGTGGTGTTAAGGAGCCTTTAAATCTGAATATTGTGATCATCTGTCGTGAAAGTGATTTTGTTGTAGTGGGGATTTGTAAGTCATTATTTTGCAAAATTTACATTCTATATGAAGTGATCTTTTATCTGCAATTTTTATCTAACCTGTTTCTTTTAGTTTATATGAGATTCTTTCTCTTCTTTTTATACATGAATTAGTCGCAGCAACACTTTTGTATAAATTCAATTTGGTTTGATGTTCTTTTATCTAAACATGGGCCATATACAGTGACTCAATAATTTTAATACAATAGCCCAAGAAAGTTGCATAAAATTGTTTTGCTTTCTTTATTCAGTCTATGCTTATGTGAATATATTATTTTTATGCTGCCAAAAGCTCCTAAGATACAATTATTGACATGCTGCCTAAAGCTGAGTTCTGTGTCGATTATGAGTTCCAAGTTTATAAGTGTTTCACTGAATGTAATGTATAGATTGTCAACTTTAACGTTTAAATTACATAATGCCATAATATTGATAATATTCTTTCTTGTTTGCTAACTTCCAAGAAGGATTGCTTCCATCTTTGCAGGGTTGATGCACAGCGAATGCTTTTGTGAAATTTTTAATAGCGAGGATATATCTTTATTGATATTGTTTATTGCCTCTTCTAAGTTATTCTTTGGAAAAGATAGATATAATTGTGTATCATTTGCATATAGATGATATTTGCAATGTATTATTGACTTAATAATTTTACTTGTGTACTTTGATAAGAAGCTATCGATGACCAAAATTGTATCATCTTCAAACCCTATATGATGTAGTATTGTCAGATGGCATGGTTCATGGTGTCAAACGCACGTGAGAAGTCAAGTAAGACTGTAGCATGTCCTTGATCTGTAGCTCATATAGTATCATCCAATACGTTATGTATTGCAGACTGGAATTTTGATATATTTGATATACACAAAAATAGTGATTTGGTTATTAATAATTATTTCAAAAATTTTAGATGTTGAGGCAAGATACTAATAGGTCTTAAATTGTGCACTTCATTTGAGTTTGAGTTTTTGGCAGTGGTATAATCTTGGCCTCTTTTCATATTCTTGGAAATTGATTATATTCCACACAAGTAATAAATATATGACACAAATATTTTAAAATATAAGAACAATAACGCTCTATCAGATTGATATTAATATTATCAAAACCGATCGCATTTGATTTTATACTTTGCTTTAAAATGTTTGACTCGTCTACATATTCAAATTTAAACTTATATGTATGATTAGTGGCTGAGTTCAGATAAAAGTTAACAGTATGGATTTGATAAAACTAGAATTTTAATTACTTGAGAAGTACTGATTCAAATTGTTTACGTTTTTTAATTTCTCGGGAATTGATACTCTTCTATTTTGTACAACACCCAGCTTTTTGAAACTTTTCCACTAATTATTTTTGGATCTTTTCAATTTAAATCCAAAATATGCTTTCTTTTCAGCTTTAATAGCATCTGTAGTTAGATGGAGTAGGTCTTTATAATAATTCCAGTGAGCAGGTAATTTAGACTTATTTAAATCAGTTGTAAGCATCGATGCATAAATTTTGCATTTTTAAAATTACATCTGCAATCCAGTGCGGTCTCAGCTTCTCATTTTATAATAATGTTCTTATGGGTGCGTGCATATCAAATAAGTCTAAAATTAAGTTATTGAATATCTCCAGTTTTTTATCTACATCTCCAACATAAAGTATTTTATTAAAAGGGGTTCTTTGAAGATCACAAATGAAAGAATCAAAATTAAAATGTTTATAGTATGTATATGTTGTTGAAGTATTAGTTTATTTCTATAAGCAACAGAAAACTAAAACATGATTGGAGATACCATTTGAGTTTTTAACTCCGTGATCGATGGCTGTCTATCTGTTACTCTTTGAAAATTCTATTATATCTAGTAATGATGAAGAGTTTTTAGTTATACGCGTAGGAATATCAATAATTTCACTCACGCTAAATGACTCTAACATATCAGTGGACTGATCTACATACCTCGAGTTAATATTTACTAAATCATGCTTAGGAACCAACATACTGATGCAAAAGTCGTAGTTTTTGTTTATGGTTGATGGAAGTAAAATGTTGAGTAACCAACATTTTTCTTTGATTGTTGTGTTTTCTGATGAGCTCCATTTGCTTGAAATTGCACTGTTGCTTTAAAGTTTTAAATCAACGATAATATTTTCCGAAAGTAAATATATGTTGTGCTATTTTATAGCATGGAATAGTAAGACCAAATTAATTTTAGAATATTAACCGACAAACATATTTACATACATGTTAAACAACTTTCTTAGCAACGTTTTGGATAATTTGCCGATTGATTACTGCCGCTCAATGTATTTTAAGCGCATTACTCTTGTATTGTAGTAAATTAGTCAAATTATAAATTTAATAATAAATGGATTGGCATAAATATACCAGTGTTATGGCCACCGGAGTTGATAATTGCAGATTTCAATTTAAAAACACTATTTGTGTAAATAAAATTATAGAAATTAAATCAAAATATCAGGTAAATACTAAATAAATTTCTTATATATCACAACTGACATTGTCGTTATCAGTTTTATTAAATCAATAAAAACTACTTTGCACTGTTATCAGAGCATTGGTAGATATAAATACCCGCAACCGATGTATAGCCCTCCAATCAGAACCCCTCTAACTGTACATTGTCAGCTTGCAGATATTATTACCTTACTAACACCCTTGATACCTTAATAACTATTACATATCTATGTATAATAATTTTTTAATGAGTTTCATTTTTTAACATCGGGTTGTTTGTCTTTGCTAGAGCAAGCCATTAACTTATCGTGAGATCATCTTTTATAGTTGGAGTATACGTGTTTTTCTTTTTTTGCACATGAAGCATTTTTTGTTTTTACTAATCTTAAATCTGTCATCAAAACATCCGTGGTGATTTAAAACTTACGTCAGATATTAGTCCACATTTACCATCTTTACATTTTATCTATTTATTGACATTCTCAATAAGTTCATTTGGACTTTCGAGTGTGCTCAACTTTGCAATTTTTAGCATTTTGCCATATTGTTTTTATTTTACTATATTTCCTTTTTTAGCTCGTATCCTTCTTCTTATCTGCTAGTTTTCTATTGTCCATTATAAGTTAAATTGATATCATCGCTGCTATTTGATAAGTAGTGGATAATGTCTTATATCCATTGACTATTTTTTATCTCCATATTATAGTCAAATCATATTTTATTTAATATATAATAGCTATTTTTCTAATTGGTTGTACCTATTTTTAGTATTACTTCTTTTATCTTTTTATCCCTATAATTTTATTTTTAATTTTGCTTGTTGTATTAGATTTCTGTTTTGTAAGTAACTATAGCCGCTGTATCGTTGGTAAAACATATAATATTTGAGAAAATTGATAGAATCGACAGTTACTAAGTGATAATTCATAATGCAGGATTTGAAATAAATTACTATGTTTTTTATCACAATTTATTTAATCACACCGTGACTGCAGTTTCGACTAAATAAATTATGATAAAAAACTTAGTAATTTATTTCAAATCCTGCATATAATATTTGCTTTTAGACCATTTCTTGCATCTTATGAAAGTGCTAGTTCTACAATATTGGTCCCAAAATATATCATTGTGGTACTTAGCAAGTCATTCCATGACATTTTTTTCACAAACTTTTTTATATTTTTCTTTTCTAAGGAACTTCGTTGAAAGCTGTTTATGTCTATTGTAGTAAAGAAATAATATTTTCTGATGTAGATATGCTATGCTTGTGGATTCTTTTATTATGTATTGTACTTATGCCAGACCACTTATCGTTGTTTATTCTGAAAATTATAAAATGAAAACTCCACAAATTTAATAAGAAAAGTATATTTTTTAACTTTTCTTATTCACAAACCGTATATACAGTTCGACATCTATGTGACATTATCGTTGATTTAACTTTTCTGAATCCATATTGGTTTTTAGACCGCTCTGAGTTCCTTTAATAATTTTTACTTTTTCCTCTATATACTGAAAAGTATTGGATTCATACCAACAAATTCAAAATTGAAATTTTAACGGAAATATAACTTTTAGAGGTTCCCGAGTCCAAAAAAGTGGGTTTTAGAGAAATGTCTCTATGCATGTGTATGTGTGTGTCACGCATAACTCAACAAGTTTTTAAGGTATTGTTCTATTGGGAAATATGTTAGAAGTATGCTCGAGTTGTGCCTCCCAAAAATTCATTTCGATTGGTTAAGTTGGCAAAACGTGGTGGTCAATTTTCCTTCAAAAATCGTCATAAGCGATTTGAATATAATAACAAATATAGAAAATGTAATTGCTCAATTCTATAGTAATTTAATCCTAGAAATTGAATTAAATAAGTTTTAGATCGATATTTTAATACCTAACTTATAACAACGCAACAACAATACCAAGAAGAAGAATTTCCTCAATTTACAAGATAACTATAAAATTTATAACAAAACTTGTAGATCTCTAAAATCTTCATATTTTGGTTTTTGTTTCATTAAAAAAATTCCAAAACTCAAAAAAGATACAATTTTTTTAATTTTCTTCCTTTAGTAGAAAATAATAAAAAGAAATATTAATAAAAATCATATAAAATATAAAATAAAAGTCAAAGTATGTTGAACAGACAGACTGGACTCACCTTTACTTTTATACTATCCTCGACCATGGGGGAAACGTTTTAGTAAGCAATTCAACCTTTAGTATTTGTTGCAATTATTTATTCTGTAGGTTTTTTTAGAAACATATTGCTTCTAGACATTATTTGGACCCGTCGTCTTATATAATTTGAGATTATTATTCAACTCAATTTTGATGTATCCATCAAAAGGGTTGATTTTGTTTATTCATTTTGATCCAATTCTTTTGGTATAACCCATAGTAGTAAGTAATGCAACGATTGGTCCAGTCAGACCATACACACACACACTTATCAGTGACCTTTCCTTATCTCTGTTCAGTGAAATGACCTTTGATTTTTTTGTACCTGATTATCTATTTACTTGTTACTTCTATTTACCTATTCCTTCAGTCCATCTGTATTTTTACAAAAATATTAATCGACTCACTCCATGCGTCGCCTGCCTGGATCAATCGTCGCATTACATACCGCAATATGTATTAGAAAGGTGAATTTTTATAGTTTGGGCTTTGGAAAGTGGTTTTGTAGCATTTTGATTTGATGATATATATTTTGGTTGTTGAAAACTATCTCAAAATGATACCGACCGCTGGGCAAATTGGTGAAAGTCCGAATAATTCCGCCAAAAGCGGAACAATCTGGTCACCTGTTTTATTGTTCTTTAATAGTTTTTGCTAGTTTTATTTATGATTTTATGTATGCATCCTTTTTTATATTTTTGGTGTGGATTATTTAATATTTTTCTTCTTTCCTCCATTAATCTTTTTGTACTTCTCAGCAGTTTTATGTTTGGTTTTACAAGAATATTTTTGCAATTTTTTTTACATGTTTTTATGTCAGTTTTTTTAACATTAAGGTTGCTATTTCCATACCTTCGTGATTTATGTAACATTCTTATTGAAGTTGATGACGCTTAGCGGCTTATGTAG
>JARJEC010014596.1:0-17673 GCA_030264575.1 Tachinus sp. AB-2021 | reverse complement strand
TTATTATTATTATTATTATTATTATTATTATTTCAAAAAGCAGAACTTTTTATAAAGCATCACATTTGGTCGTTAAATGAATAATAAAGATTTTTTTCCCTAATGGGTATCTCCCATATGTCAAAATGAATGAATTTTTAGTAGTGTCATTGTTGCCAATAAAGCTGTAAATTGAATATTTAATGCAACAACATCTGAAAAATAAATTTAGTCGTAAAAAAAGTATAGTACACAATTCTAGTTGTCTTGCAATTACACACTCGTGGAATTACACACTTGCCTCTACGCGGCTCGTGAGTAATATTCCCATTAGTATATAATATGTTTCTTACTACTATCGTTATGTAATATACTATTACACTAGCACCGTAAGTAAGCAATAGAATCTTAGTATATTAAAATAATAAACAAATTGAATATAAATGACAATTATTTATAATCTTATATGTAAAAAATAAATGTCCGAAATCATTATTATCCGAGAAATTATTATCAACATAGAAATCATTTAAATATATAAGCTAAAGGCAAAATAAAGAATTAAAATACTAAAATAATTTGTCAATAAATTACAATAGAATTAGAATAGTGAACCAACCTGATTATATAAAACGTTGGCACTTTTAGCAAAACGGAAGATTTAAGTAAAATGTGTGATTTCCGGGTACAACCTGTTACATAAAAGTGCTCGTTTCATTTTACTAGTTTGTGGTCATAGATAAAGTATAGTACTTAACTTAAGTTGTATGTTAATTATATACCCGTGAAAACTTACAGTACTTGCCGCTACCCGGCTACACTTGTATGTATTTTGCAAATTTCCAACTATTTTTGCGTAATATAATCCAATATGGATCATTCAAATGAGGTTGATGATATAGCAAATTATACAATTATTTTCACATTGAGAGATGATTATTTATATTTTATCCATCCCAGTAAACTTTCAAACTTAGAAAAGTATTCTCGTTTCTATTACGTTCTCGGGCGATCATATTGTGCTTATATAATTTGTGGCGCTACATTTTTATTTTGGCTTGTAAAGGAATAAATAAATCACTGGTAGCAAACGTGTATGTTAAATTTAATTATAATCTTTATAAAACACAATTATCATAAAAAGAAAACCCCAATCAATCTAACAGACGTGGTGAACTTATTAAAACCGGGCAAGGTAATATTAATCCTTCAGCGAATATGTATATACCTTAAATTTATGTTTATTATTTACTTACCTAAGGCAGTTAATTATAGGAGCTGCATCTGAGTCTTAGTTGTTAACCAGTCACACGTGCAGAGCGACCAGATATCAGAAGATCGCCGTTCTTCTTCCTCTAAGTAGCGTGGCGGTTGGGCTATTTAAATAGAGAATATGTTAGAAATAAGCTCTAGTTGTGCCGCCCGAAAATTTGTTTCGATTTGTTAAGTTAGCAACACTGGTGGTCAATTTTCCTTAAAATATTTCCATAAACTGCCTCGATTTAAACAGAATAACAAATGAAGTTAGGTAGTTAGTTGCTTAATTCTAAAGTAATTTAACTCTAGAAATTGAATTAAATTTAATTAATTTTAGATCGATATTTTAATACCAAACTTATAAAAACGTATTAGAAATATCAAAAAGAAGAATTTTGTTAATTTACAAAATAATTTGTAGATCTCTAAAATCTACATATTTTGGTTTTTGTTTCATTAAAAAATTCCAAAATACAAAAAGATACGAATTTGTAACTTTTCTCTCTTTGGGACAAAATAAAAAACTAATAGATGGCGCGTTTGAGATGATCAAATGCGGAAAACAAAACCTACGTGATTAAGTAGTTTTTACTATAGTGACCCACTCACCCATCTAGCTATTACGTCAACAAAAAATTGAATAGAACTTATAACTTACAATAGTTGGGCGGTCTCCACTACCGTCGAACCCGGCTACTGCCTCATTCAGTATTTATAACCTACCCGTTATAAATACTGGTTTAATAATTTTAAGAATGTGACAAATGTTAGGCCAGTAATTTTGATTTGACTCTCACATCAAAATTACTTAAAAAAATGTTTTGATAATTGTAATATAATAGTATTGGTTAGGTTTTACCTAACTGGCCATCAATCTCGAGGTCCTTCGACTGTCTTTAGGTAGATATGCGAGAGTGTTGAGAGGCTTGTTACCCTAGAAATTTGCATCCCATATCTAGAACGTCATTAAATGTTTCCCAAAGGCAAATGGTACCGGTAGGCGGGGCTATATAATTGTAATATTATTTGACATATTATTTTTAGTTTTTAATACATTTTTACTTATTTTGTAATCATTTGTTTTAGAATAATGTGTTTATAACACTGGTAGACATTTGAAAACATTTCCAGGCAACTTTAAATTTAATTAATAATCATTAAATTTCATATGTTTTTTTGTGTTATTTTTGTGTTTTGTTTTTCAAGTAAATATTTAATTTGCAACCACCGAAATGGCATATCTAGTACGGTCGTTGTTAAATGTTTGCAAGAAAAGCAACGTTAGGCACGGTTAGCATTTTGATGAGTGACTGCATAGCTCCGCCTACCGGTACCATTTGTCATTAAAAAACAAGTGATGCCGCTCTAAATATCTGCGGCAAATTTCTAGCAAGTAACAAGCTTTAACTCAACATACATATACGTACATAAAAACGGCTAAAGGACATTGAAGTGGATGGCTAGTTGGGTAAAACCCAACCAATATAAATACTACTACTGTGCAATTTATTTTGGAACATGTTTGGCTATATTTAATTAATAGGAGTTGATTTAAGTTGTTTTTTATAATCTGCATTACTGTTTAGGTAAATAACACATATGTACATTTTTTCCATCGATAAATTATGCTTCTAATACATAGCATTTTTTGCAAGTTTTATATATGCAATTCCATATTAATGGATTTACAGTCAGGTTAGGTTAGGTTCGTTGGTTTAAGAATTTAGTATCTAATTTTGTTTTTAATTTGCCACTTGTCAGAAGTTAGTAAATTAAAATATTTCAACGTTTAAACGTAATTGTTCAAAAATTTTCGTAGAATCTGAAAATGTATTTTTTCTAATTTTCGTTGTATTAGTTGGAAAATCAAAATTTCAAATTTTTGTAATTTGTAGCATTGTTGTTTACATTTACGTTTCTATTATTTGTTTTTGGGTTTTGTTGCAGTTTTATAGTTTCAGCAACACGTTGTTGCCTTAACAGTTTACTGTTAGTTTAAAGTTTAAGAGTAAAGTGGGACGGTATTAATGTTCCACATATTTGTTTTAATCAGTTCCATGTGTGTTAACTGTACTTATGCAATTATTTTTTAAGGTTAAATTTGTTTCTATATTTTGGCAAAGTTTCGCATTTTCTACTTCCACCAGTTTGTACACTGAATTCCTGATCGCGTTACGTGCAAATGTTTTATTATTGATTATAACATTTGTCTTCAATTGTTTTATTAATGGTTTAGATTAAAAAATTAATAATAATGCTGTATCTGCTTTGTGACTTTTAACGTTTAATTAAATAAATTTAACATATTTTTGTTTGTTTTTCTATATTTATATATCTATACCTGGTGCAGGTTGGGACACACAATGCGACGCAGGTCGCATTACTGTCTCGATGACGGATCCGAATTTTGCAAGCCTCAAAACCCGCGGAAAAAAATTAACTGGTCGTACACTTAGTTGCACATATTATTATATTATAAATAATAAACAAAATATTTATAGTATATTCGTTTTACCCCCACACGCCCAGATCGTATGATTCTTTATTTGTTATTCTGAGATTTGCGTGACTAATCAAAGTTTAAGTGTAGGGCTTAAAAAGGCACGCGTGGAATATACTACGTTCTTTCCCAGTTCAGGGTACAATAAACAAAAACGTTTAGACCCAAGTTGCTTTTTTATGGGTCTTTGTATAATAGAAAGAATTTCTTTGTTTCCCCGGCAATAGCCAAATGTACAGATTGAACGCGTCACCATACCAACTCACAAACTTCAAAATGAATTGAATGATCTGTGACTTCACTTTGCTGCACGTTATCTCATTTTCTGATCAGTAAAAAACTATTTAAAATGGACAACATATAAATAGATTTATAGATGATAAATCAATATATTTCAATAAACCGCAAATGTGGAGTAATGTGGATTTCCGTATTGTAGTTCTACTGGTGGGTAACCGATAGTTTTGTATGTGGTAATTTGCGGGTCTAATTTTTCTGTTGATCTTGGCAGTAAGTTTGTTAAAAGCGGCCAAGTTCTCTCATAATTTTTTTGGGAGGGTTTGCTTAAAGGTGCCTAACTAAAGAAAAGACATAGCGTATATATTTCCCTGCAAAAATAACCTTTTCTACCCTTTCATACTAAATTGGGTCCAAAATCACATAGTATTATAAGAGACTTGTTCAACTTTGGAAAATAATTGTTTTTTAATCTGTTTACAAATATACAACTAACGCCATTTTATGGACCACTTCTAGGAGTGGTCCATAAAAGTCAACCGCAAAATCATTAGGATGTTCAAAAGTGATTGGTTCTAATGGAGGTCGCTGTTGTCAAGCAGTCTTTGTTTGTTAACAGATCACACAGCATTTAAATTGTTTTTTAATTGAACGAAACTTGCCCAACCTCCAATAATAAAACACCAGTATTGAGACGCATTTAATCGTGCGATTGGATGACGGGATAGAATGTCCGCCAGTAAGTTACTTTTACCATATATATATATATATACTTAAGCTCGACTTCGTACTCTTGAAATGAAAACACTGTGATGCGTGATTATTTTTATGAACCTATAACTTTTTTCTTAATAGAATAGTGAGCCATTTCCTCAAAGCGCTTAGTACCCTCAGAAGTTCAGTAGTAGAATACCGTCTTTCACGGTCCATTGGAAGTACTACTATAAAACGATATAACATAAAGTATGCTTCTAACAATTTAAAAGATAACCAACCTTGATAAATGTCGCTTGCGCCACAATGACCTATATATTTATAGTTAGGATGTGGATGGCGGAGTAAAATATTGCAAAATATTTAGTTTTTATAGAATGAATTAAAGGCCTAGTATTGCTAAGAAAACCAGATGAACTTACATCCTTTCCTTAGTAGGTATGTGAGCGGTTCTGCCAAAAAAGAAAATTGTTCGATAAATGTTCTATCAAAATTTGCAAGTCCAAAAAAGGCGTAAACTTGCATAACATTTGTTGTTGTTGGAAATTTGCATAACGCATATACGCGATTTGGATTGGGCCAAAATTCTTGAGCATCTAATTAGAAACCAAGAAATGTTGCTTTCTCACAAAAATTACATTTTTGGGGTCTTAAAGTGAAACCAATCCTGCAAATTCTATGAATGCAGTTTTAAGGCAGAAGGGTGGAACGTTAAAATGGCATGCCTTTGTGCCTACACGGTGTTCCGTATACTTCCTGTGTTACTTTTTTATTGGCACTTGCCAGTAAGATCCTCTCAAATCTAAAGAAATGACAAATTTGACACCTATCATATCGTGCCGTAAATCTTTAATTATTTATATGAACTCAGTATGCGATTTATTGACTAAATTAAGATGCTGTGCACCTAGACACAGGTTGGCTGATAGCATATACACGCAACAAATGCGTCATATTAAATAAATCATGTATATGATGTAATGATAATTGCTTTTATGTTTATTAAAATTTCTGGTCATACGAGGACTGTTTCGACGCGTTGATCAGTAAGCAAATGTTATGTGGTGAAGGGAAAAAAGTCACATTTTTTTGCAAATAATGGACAGGATAAAAGAATCGTCACCAGCAAAAATTATAGCCAATTTTGCCGGGCTCCGCACTCATTTTTGTCACACAAACATTATAAGGCACCAATAATTTCATACCTGGTAACTCAAAGGTCGCAAGTTTTATATATTTGCTTTCTGTTATATTATTAAACGGATTACTATAGACTAATTTGCCGGCACTACAGTGTAAATACATTTACAAACCGATTGAATGCCTATCTATGTATCAGTATACATATGTCTGATCTATATGTGATGCAGGTCGAGACACGCAAAATTTATAAGTATCTTTGGTACCAGTAAACACGCAGCTTGCATTGTTGTCTAGTTAAAAGAAATGCAGAAAAAAATTCGCGGATCTTAAAACTCACGATACGCAATAAACTGGCCGTATACTTGGTTGCATATATTATTATATTATAATAAACAAAATATTAATATAATGAATCTATATTGTCCTAATTTTAATAATGTGGTAAAAATTATCCATGTGGAACGGTCTAAGAGCTAGAGGTAACAGAAAATTACTGCTTTATTAAAATTCTAATTTTATTTTAAACGTTTCGGGGTATCATAACCTCTTACACGTTTTAATTCCATCAACACCATCAATTCCGTATTTGTCAGACAAGCATAATACTTAATGATGCTCTACTATTTTTATTAGATACATTTTGGTTTGAGCTAAAATGTCAACTAAGTTACTTTATTCAAAATTTTGTATTATATTTCATAAATTGTAAATTGTTTTGACTTTTTGTCAACTTTGATTTTGCAAAATAATTAATTTGCTGTTTATTGTGTCATTTATTGACACTTCCGTCCAATCATCATAATGTATACTATCGTATAAGAATCCAAAACGTTTATCAAAGTTTTCTTTAATTTGTCATTTGTCTACGGTTAATTTGAGTGTTTGACGTGTTAAAACCTTAAATTGTCAGCGGTTAAACGTTAAATAAGTCGAAATATGTAAAAACATCAAAAAGTAAAAATTAGTTTTGCAGATACAAATAGACAAACAAGCAAACAAATAAGTACAGATTTATGCGATTTGGTTACAGTTTCTATATTATAGATGACAATAATTGACAGCGTCACATGTTTCACAGAATAGTACTAACTTAATCAGAAGTATATTATTATTAACAAAGGTTATATGAACATAATGAATTAAAAATGACGTAATTATTATTATTAATATTAGTAACTGTATTATGTAATATGTTAAACAAAAACATAAAAATGTAAAAAAAATGTAACAGCATTTGGACCACAGCAGAAGTATAACGAATATTTTGAAGTCTAAAATTAAAAACTGATTTAGAGCATTAGCCATAAAATGGCCATCAAAAGGGCTGACAATGTTCTTTTATGTGTCTAAAGTTTTGCTCAAATCCACAATACCCGTTAAAAATATTTAATGTAGAATTTAATTTCAAAGTCAATTTCAAGGCCTCAAAATGAAAACTGATCATGATTTGGGAGTGGAGCATATATTTTGGTTAGGCAAAACTAGAATTATTTGGAAGTGCTAATCTACCTGAAATTTCTCAATTCTTGAATACCATTTTGTGACTCTCATATTTGTGGGCAAAACTATTTTTTTTATTGTACAAAATTGGGCATAATTTGGCCGAAAGTATGATAGATTTTATTTCATCAAACTTGCTCATGGGGGTGCTACCGCATGAGCAACTTTGAAGTTAAAGTTAAATGATCTTAGGCAACACGAAATGACTATTGGGCAAAACTGGAATTAACTTGGACAAAATTATACAATAGTTTTTGTTTCAAAATTCCAGCATGGCACCCCCAAAACTTCACGCCTGTGATATAATTTCTGATGGTTTAAATTTTGTTGAAGAATGTATTGAATATTGTATGCAAAAAGTGCGTAATTCATTTTATGTTCGATCAAATTATTTTTTCAAGCTTCTTGATTATTTGATGATCAAAAATGTTATAATATAGTAGACTGTACTTTTTCAATAATACCATTAGACTCAAGTTGTTGAAAACTAATAAAATGTAATTTAATTCCATTCCAATCTGCTCAGGTATATTATAATATGTAAAGAATGTAATTCTATTATTTGCAATTTCTATTGCCAGTTGTGAGTTTCATTTATACAACTGTGTATATTTTGAAAATGAATCAATCATTGTCAGAAATTTCTCACCTTCTAAACTAATAGTATCAATATGTGTTATTTCAAATGACTTCACAGCAGTTGGTGTAATATTGTACTATAGTTTTAATGGTTTTTTATTACATTTAACTAAACAAACTTCACAATCATTTATATAACTTTGAATTGTTTTTCTTTGATCTGGCCAATACAATCGTCTTTTAATTTGAGCTTTAGTTTCATTAATTTCAACATGATTAAATTTTCCTTCGTGATAAGCTTTTATTGTATTAATAATTTCATCGTCAGTTTCTACATCTACTAGAATTTCATTACATTTAACTAAATTAATTGCAGAATTTTTAAATTTTTTTTGAATAACTGTATAAAATTTTTCATCAGTAGAACTTTCAAAATATAAACAATATAGTAAGATTAGGATATTTATATTCTTTAATAAAATTTATAACATCATTTTCAACATTTGTTTTGAAAAATTGTACAAATATACGTGATTTTTTATTATTGAATAAAGATGAACTACATGAATAGATGGACTAGAATTTATTTCAGAAATGATAATCTGATTATTTCCATAATTTATAGCTTTTTTAGAAATTAGAGTATTAAAAACAGGATTTTCTACATTTAAATATATTGTTTGATGATTATCGCCTAAAATAATCTAACGTCCGTCGATATTCACTTTTATATAGATTTCGTCCGTGGTTACAACATTCTTTTGATACGGACTTATATTGTAAAATATATTGATATTCAGGGCCTTAATGATCTGAGCTTCTTAATGTGTCTCTCTAAAGTATCTTATTTCTACTAATTATTCTTCCAAGTATTTTTTATTATATGCACTAATTAAACACTTATCGAAATCCTACCAGGAGCAAAAATTAACCTTTGAATTAATTTTTAAAAAATTTAAAAACTATTTTATTATATAATAATACACGTTTAATATAAACAATGTTACTTTTAAGCAATACAAAAAGAATACCTGCAAATATATACCATAAAAACTACTGCTAAAACTATTCCATATTAAAACAAACAAAAGTAATATAATATATTTATGAAACATATTTAATTAAAATAATATTTAAACATAATAAAAATAAGAACGACACTTTACATGTATATTTGTTAAAGCCCCAAAATCACACTTTTCGAAAGTAAAATAATAAAAATAATATCACATCGGAGAATCTATTATTACGACCTCTTTATTAATTTAACTAATTAACTCAAATTATTTCACATAGAAAACAACTCGACTATAAAAAAAAAACGACTCACCGATTACAAATCTGACGCGACAAAATAATATTTTTATTTATTGCGATAAAGTAGCAACAAAAAAGCTTAAGTTTATTATTTTTTAATAAACAATACAATGTACATGTGTTTATTTAGTTATATTAAACAAAATATTGACAGGTGATTACTGATAGAATAAGTAGGGGATTAAATTAATTGGGGTATAAAAGTTGCAAATTTGTTTTCTTTTTATGTTTAAAAATTTCTAAAGATTTCAAAAAGTCTAACTTCTTAAGATTTTACCATTTTTCTTATATATAATGTCTCTATGTCTGTTTCTTTGTTAATTCACTTCTGTAACGTGGGATTATTGACTGGGATTCAATCAAAAATAAAAAATTTTAATTTAAAAAACTGCAATAATAGTGTGTCTAAATATGTTGTAATGATTAATAAAACAACGACTAAATAACACTAACAAAAATAAAAATGTACTCAATATGTGGGTAAATTAATGTAGTTTAATTTGTATAAAGTCATAATTCGGTAAAATACAAGATAGACGAAAAGAAATTGTATTTTCCAATGCGTTTTCTCGGCCGTTGCAATAGCGAAGCTTTGCGCTTATTTAAATGACTTTGAGGTGCTTCAACGCAGCTCCTGTATTGTATATACCAAACCTAATTATCAACCCTGGTTACACATCTATTTAAGACTATATAAAATTTTTGTAGTTTTGAAGTTGAATTTATACCTTTTGTCAAGTCAGATTTCTAATTAGAACCACTGTGCGACTCTCATAACGACACACACTAGACAGCCATTTTTATTCACAAATAAAAAATTCAAAAAAGTGCAGAAATAGAAAAAAAAAATGCAACTTAGAAATTTTGATAAACCACGTTAAATTTTGGCTCCAAAAATACTGTAAAACTTTAATAAACTTTTATAAAATATTAATATAAAGAAATTTTTAGTAATGTCTTAAAATATTGTCAATAAATATTTTTAAATCTTAAGAAATTTTAGAAATACATCACATGTCGGTATTTTAATTTAGTTTTTGTTTTTCTTTACAGCCTGTTTACTAAATTTAAATGTTAAAATTATTATAAACGATAATGTGCTTGAAATAATAATTTGGAAGGTATTTGCTTAATTCAGCAGTATTAATAAATAAAATGACTCTCATAAATTTGTTTTCAAAACAACTGATTGTTATATGAAACTTTTTGCACAAAGCATTAAAATTTCAACAAAAGGTGATTTAAAATTTAATAATTGAAATGTTGACCCATCAGTTTGCCGGACCAATATTAATCCGCTTGGTTGCATTGCAAGGGAATTCATCGAGCTTAGCACATTTACAATTCGGACCGCACATATAAATCTGTTTCCTGCATCCTGCCACTTAACGCGCATTAACATATTGTATGCCAGCATCGCTCACTCTCAAACTGTAACTATATGCATCCATACCAAATTATTTATCACTTTGGTGAGAGGGATGAAATCAATTTGATTGCAACAATTTTAATCTAAATTACAAACTAATTTATGAATGTAACGCAATGCTATTAAATAATTTTGATTTGGTGGATTTAATTTAAATGAATTAAAATATGATTAATCTTGTCCGCCCACCCGCAGTTATTTCTTTGATCGGTTGGCTGTCGTTGGGTCGGTTGACGGTGGTCCTGCGGTTTCTTTTGTATCGCGTTTCGGGGCGGATTAACTTCATCCGGATCGTTTTTCATTTGTCAGGTCCGCGTATCGGAATCCGAAAACAATTAATGGTGCAATTCGGAAAATAACGACCTGCCGAGGGAACGTGTGCAGCGGAGCACATTTTCTTTCAATTAAACCATTGCCTGGAGCTGACAAAACGAGTAATTGGCCTAAAAATAAATTGAAAATTCCTGTGTGCTTCTAAACAGCCCCATGCGGACACATCACGTGCAGAACGATTCCCCATAAATTTTCAAGACAGAAACAATATATTAATCAATTGGTTAAAAAATAAACACACTAATTAATTAAGTTACAGGGCATTTTTGTATGTTGATAAATAAAGCCGTAAAAGAGATTCGAGGCTTCAATAAGCAGGAACATGAATATTTCATCGGTTGTTTATCTGTCTGGAAAATCGAGCCTACGTAACCGAAACTCTGGGCAAATATTTGCATGTTCAAGCTAGACGAATTATTTTGAAATCATGGGCTTCAATCAAAATTTACTCAGCACCTTTCAAAATATAAAAAATAAATATGTCTACTAAACTATTTTAGTAATATTTTATTATATTATATTTATTTGTTAAAAATACAAAAATCTAATTATTCGTTTCCATCACATTATATTACATAAATACAGGATTTTTAATGAAATTAATGAATAGGGGTAATAAATTTGTAGGGTGGGCAAGAGGTTTCATTTCAGACATTTTTTATTTACAAACTCAAATGTTCACCAAAGCTGCACGAAAAAAACTGTTTTTTTCAAGTTAGCTATAGTTCATGTTTTAAATCGCTTATGATTTTGATGTATAAAATAGTTCAAATAAATAATTATGAATCAGCATACTTTTCAAGATTATGCTAGTAGGATATTTTACGGAAAACCACATTGTAATGGCAGACTTGCGACACGCTTGTATACAGCACAATTTCCAAATCGTCCAATGCCTTACAATAGAGTGTTTACAAAAGTTTATCAACCATTACGAGATACAACCTTTGCATTCAACAAGATAAATTGCGGAGTTGCAAAACATCGTCGAACAGTACGATTTGAAGAAGATGTCCTTCATAAGATAGAGATGAACCCATCCAGCAGCATTCAAACCATTGCACGTGATATTGGTGCAAATCATGTAAGTGTTTGTTTGGCACGCTATGTTCTTTTTACTGATGAAGCAACATTTAACAGAGAAGGCATTCTTAACTCTCGCAACAACCATATTAGGGCCGACAAAAACCCTCATACTATTCGACAATTCAAATTCCAACACAAGTTCCGAATCAACGTTGTGTTGACGGCCATAACTTCTTTCACCTCGTCTCACCGGTCCCATTTACAATAACCTTTCCTTTTAGAAGAAGTCTTCCAAGAATTGTTGGAGGAAGTACCAATGGGGGTTCGCCGACAGATGTGGCTGCAACATGACGGTGCGCAGGCACATTTTTTGCTTGCTGTTCTGGACTACCTCAACGAACAGTTTGGAGATAGATGGATTGGGTGAGAGGGGCGAGTAACGTGGCCGCCACAATCCCCGGACCTAACGCCCCTAGATTTCTTTTTGTGGGGTTACATGAAGTCTGGTGTACGATATGCCAGTCGAATCTGAAGAAGATTTGATAACGCGTATTATTGCAGCTCCGCAGGCAATTCTAGAAACGACTAGAATTTGCTGCAAAGGTGCAATGTTTGCAATTATTGTGACCAGTTTATATATCTCATTAAAGTTTCAAAAAATGTTCCCTTTGAAGTTTTTCTTTAATAGCACACAAGCGGTAGGAGCTACGTTGAATTATGTTATTTAGTAAAAGACGCGCAATTAAATGGCTTTTCGATTCGAATTCCAAAATATTTTCAAATTTTTTAGTTTTAAGCATGATTTTAAACAAAAATTACAAAAATAAATATTCTTTGATTTATGACATGAGTACGGTTAGAGATAGAGATATGCTGTTTAAAAAAGATGGACAATTTAATTGCCTATAATTTTTATATCCTATTATTTTTTCTGATTTAAACTTTTAAGAGAGATATTTTAAATATTCTATAAAAAAAACGTTTAAACGTTTCTATAAAAAAACGTTATATAAAAAACGTTTTTGACGTGCAGCTTCTAGAGTGAACATGGTTGCCTATGAATTTATAAATAAAAAGTGTCTCAAATGCACTCCCCTACGCACCCTAAAAGTTTCTTACCTGTATTCATTACACCCTGTATAACTGAACTCGTTTATTGCCAATTACTTTCTTCTTTTTTGAATCAATTATATCAATTCTATGACTCTTTCATCACCGTTTCAAACTTCCATTCTCTCAATTTGATTCTCTCTCATCTCTCTGCAATTTTTCAACATGTTTTCATTTTTTTTTTAATTTTCAGAATGAATATGTTCAATTGCTTCAGTGGCTTCTCCACACATCCTGCAAACTTCTTTTCTTTCTATCCATCCATTTATAAATATATAAATCCTGACATAATTTTTTTACTATACCTGATGTACAAAGGTATCTTGATTTCTATTATATTACTATAATTGTCATTGTACCTAATCTCATTCGTAGTCTTTTTTCCGGTTTTTATATATTCCTCTATCTCTTTTAGTAATTTCATCCAATTTCACTCTACCATTTGCTCTAATTGTATTTACTCTTAGTTTAGCAACGATTTTATTGCATGTTTTTGTTTATTTTATTAATATAATATGTGTCAGTACACTATGTACAATATTTTTAACAAATTCAATTGAGCAGTTTTTCTAGAAATAAATTATTAAAATATTTTGTGCTATAAATATTATCCAGAAAAGTTGCATTCTAAATGCTTCGCGTCTCGTACACTTTTACACAAATTACAACCAAATACCCTGTTATAAGAGTTAGTTACGTTAAATTTAAGTTTAAAAAGTAAGATAAAACATAAAACACAATATAAAAATTTACGAAAATATACATTATATTTACGCTTTTAAGTTTTTGTACAATTTGTTAAAATTTTACGTAAAAAATACTTAATATTTACATTAAATCAACATAAATTTTATTTATATTTTAATTTTACATCTATTTATTTATTTATTCATTTATGTTTTTAACACAAATCTGTAGATTAATTATTTACTTATTTTAAAATTTATAATAAAATAATAAATTCTTTCCGCTACCAACTAAGTAACTAAAAGTAAAATTGTAGATATGTAAATAACTACATTATATTATAATAATAAAAATTGTATAAATTAGGAAAATTTAGAAAAATCGTACGAGCTTTGAAACGTCAGTTTTAGCTGTCACTTCAAATTATACTAATACAAAATAATTGATAGATTAGTTTTGGTATAGTTTTGACAGTGGGACAAACGTAATAAGCTAACAGGAACGTCGTACATATATAAACATTGTTCAAAAAAAATTATATAATATATAAGATTATTATATATAACTTTTTTCGAGGACGATATTTATGTATGTACGACGTTCCGAGTAGCTTATTACGTTTTTTCCGCTATCAAAACTAATCTAATATCAATAAGTTTATATTAGTGTAATTTGAAGTGACAGCTAAAGCCAATTAAATGTCATTAAATTTAAATATTCTCTATTAAACTGTTTGTCTTGCTATAAATAATTGTTGTGAGTAATATATTCTTATTTCATCAGCAATCAGAATCTGTATATTTAATAAAATTGACATTAGGATTGATTTTAAAGTGAGAATGCAATTTTTCAATAAAATCATGTAAAATGTCCTATCTAATAGCGTATTGGTAATAATAAAATAACTTATTATCACGACAATATTATTTTAGCAACGTATAGTTACCAATAAGAAACGTCCGTCATAGCAAATTCAAATAATATCTGTCATATTTAACAAATTATAGTCCGTCAATATGAATTTAATAATAAATAATCGGATGAAATGAAAAAATTAAATTTTCATGCCAAATATAATCTTGTGGTTCGTTTATCAATAATTATTTATAAATGAAACTCATTCTAAAACCAATCTTGCTCATTTGGTATTATAATTTGTGACATTTATAAATAATTATAGATAATATACGAACCACTTGTTATATCATCTATGATAAAAATGGCTATCAATAGGTGGTAAAAATCGATAAAACTGCACCTTGCTTTTAGAAAAATAGACGGCTGATTCCGTGACATATATGTCATTTAAAATCAATCTGACATGAATCTTACAATTAAATTGTACTTTTGCACAGAAAATGTGTAAAATTAGAGAATTGTAAGCAATATTTTGCAAGTAATACATTACATATTTAATCATATATTAATTACCTGTAATACAAACAAGGTTGATTTTATTTTTTTTTATATTTCTTTATTTCTTATTTCACATAAGAAAATTATTTTCGAATTAAGAGACATAGGAAAAATTGCTCCAGTTTGTATCGCGATTTTTCCGTCTCGTATAATTTTCATGTGAAATAGGTTTTCGCCAAAAAAATGTACCCGGTAAAACATCTACCTCTTGTGTATTAATAACTGATTAATATATTTTTATTTCATCGACCAATCAGAATTTATATATTTAAAAAAATGGACCAAAAGGATTGATTTATAGTGATGAAAGAGGCTATCAATAGATAAACATATCGATAAAACTGCACCTTGCACAGAAATAGACAGCTGATTCCGTGACACCAGTCATTTAAAATGTGACATGAATCTGACAATTACCTTGTACTTTTACACAGAAAATGTGTACAATTACAGGATTGTAAGCATTATTTTGTAAGTTATACATTATATATTTAACCATATATTAATCACATGTAATACTGACGAGGTTGATTTTATACCTCAGTAATATTTTTATGTGGCTTAAACCTATTTCCCATAAAAAAATATTTTTAAATTTTCATGTAAAACGGATTTTTGCAAAAACAAATCTACACGGTAAAAAATCAACCTGTTGACTATTAACACCCGATTAAACTGCCTGGAGCTTTTTACAATGCTACTGCAACAATTCAATTTTTATTTGAGGTTATAATTGAATTAATACAAAGATTATATTATATATATATATATATATATATAAGCATTTATATATATATATATATATATATATATATATATATATAAGCATATATATATATATATATATATATGCGTTTTTTTATATTTTTTCATTTTGCGGCGGACTAGTTTAGGTTTATACGCCATTTTCAAATAATTATTGCTTATTATTTGATGTTGTTATTATGTGGTGCCATCTGTGTGTTCAATTTTTGTTGCATTGTAAAATGCTACAGGTGGTAAATCACTCTGATCAATCATAAATTCGTTATTTAATATCAAATGTCAAAAAAGTTTACGTTGGAGCAACAATATTTTTATTTGTTGTAACCATCGACCTCGAGTTTTTTCAACCGCATTCATGTAGGTATATGTATGCGTGTTGTAACAAGCATTTGCTTGTTACAAGAGCAAATAGTACTGGTAGGCCGGCTGTTAATACTATTATTATTATTTGGGAAATATTCTTGCTTTTAATTTTTATCAATTTTGTACACTTCGTTACCATGCAACACGTTCTCTCAAATTAACCGACAAAACTCTGAGGTCTCGATTTAACCTATGACTATTTCGATCACCAAATTTTAACCAATTCTATTAGTGCATATTATAAAAATCACTTAGCAAAGGACAAATATTTGCAAGTATTTGATGCACCATAAAAATACTCGGACATTTGCACAAGTGCGTGGAGTGAATATTTTTTGATATTTTATAAATTAGTTCTTTTTGTTTAAGTAAAAAAAACACTCCAGCACTACGCGCAATCGTTGTTTTTAACTGACAAATAAACACTGTATCTACTATGCACCCGCTATTGTTAAATATCCGGCAGTTTTAATTCACTGATGGTATTTCTCTATGGACTTTATCTCAATAATTATAAACTATTTCAAACCTTTACAAGGGTGAAAATGGAATGCGGATACCTTTTCACCATTTTACCACTTAACATACACATTAATTTTCAATTTCCTGTGCAAAAATTATCTATTTTTTTAAGAAATTGTTTACTTTCCCATAATAAAAAACATATATTCAGTGGCGTAACAAGTGTTTTTATCCTGGAAGGGGCTGATTTAAAAAAAACCTGTATATAATTATAAATACAGGTACATAATTTTTATAAAAACATTATGGCCTTATTCATATTATTTTTTATAAAAGCCAGTGTTGTACACATTTTATTTACTTTTTTTAATACATCTTTGAAAATGTTATAGGTAATTACCTATAAAGCAAATTTTATTCAAAATATTTTATTTCTGGTCATCTATAAACATACAAAAATTTTAAAAAGTTCATTATTTCAAACTTTACAATTTTTACAAAAATATCTTGTCTTCTTTCTTATCTATTTTCATTTTTCGTCCCTTTTGCTCCAACAAACAGCTCAGTTTCTACACGGAGCAGCGTTTTTTTTTTGTTGCTGGTACGTACTCAGAAAAGTGTCGCTCGGACAGTTGCAATGGGCCAGGTTGGAAACTTCGTCGACCAAGTCGTTTTTTATGAGTGTTGTATTTTTCAATTAATTTTTATGCAAGTGTTTTGCGGAACTGTAATATAATGGTATCATAATGTAGTTGAGGGACACTACCGCTTTTAACTCTATCGGTATTATGATGTTTTGACAAATTGAACCTGAAATGAAAATTATTTCAAACTTCATTATTTGTCATTATTTGTC
>JARJEC010014589.1:0-13670 GCA_030264575.1 Tachinus sp. AB-2021 | reverse complement strand
TATAGAATTCAAAAATGCATAGTTTCTTATAAAAAATGGTTTTTGTTGTTCCACATCTACCAGGCGTACAGTGGCGGTTTTCCCGTTTCTTATTTATAAATAAATATAAATTAATAATTTGTCTTTTTAATAAATAAAAGAGTAAATCGATTTGTTAAATTATAAACATGTATTATGTAGAATAATTAACGTCCTTGAATGTGATTCTGGTATGAACAATAAGACGGCAATAAGTCTTATTGTTGTCTCATTCTACTTACCACAACATGTTTTATGTGTCGATTTATTGTGTAGTTATGAATATTAGTGGCGTTCTCAGAATATTTGAGATAACAGTATTGTGGATAAAAAGTGTGTTTGTAGCACCGCTGAGAAAATCCGTGGCATATTAAAATTATTATAAAAATTAAAAATTAATAGCAATAAATATATAGTAGTATTTTTTACGTCCTAAGTGAAATAGAAATTTAAATATAGGTTAACCGTGGAGCGTGATGAATAGTCCGGAACAAAAGCAAATACTATAAATTTAATAAAATAATTTTGCGTAGAGAGGAGTCTATCACACCATTGACTTATTTGTACTCTTTACAAAAACGTGCATCTAATTAATAATTTCATTTTCTTTTGTGCGTGATATGAAGTACATTTTCATAGTTTTGAACGAATAGCTATATCATGTTTCGAAGTTTACCTGCGTGCTCAGTATAACATTTTTATACTGATTGACGTCCGGAAAGGCACACACCATTGACAAAAAACTACCTCTACCAGCTGTAGGTGAGGTACCAGCATAAAGAAGGATTGTTGAAAAGAGTTTTCTACCCAGTGCGCCATACTGGGTAGAAAACTCTTTTAAGACTATAGTGTTGCGGTTCTCTAAATAACCTCACCAAAGTAACAATAGTGTTGCATGCCATCTTGGCTGTGGAAATGAGAAAGTGACGTTAGAATAGTGGGGTTACAAAAACCTTATAGGCATGATTTTAGGTATTTCAAAATAGAGGCCAAGCTAGCGATATACCAAAAGCATATTTACTGGCCGTTTGTATACTGCAGAGATTACGTCTGTTCTGCAAAGTGTGCTAGTTTAGGGTTTTTCTTTATCGGCAATTTTCACAAAGAATTTCGTCGCCAGACCGTGCATAAAGCCCCAGACTTTACGTTAAGCCGTTACAAGGAGGAACGTTCCCAAAGCGGAGCACGTGCAAGTAAGTTGTGATTTGATAAAAAAACTTATAAAGCAACAGTTTATTGTTTGTAGACATTGAGCTTTTGCGCAAGAACATTGGGGTTAAAATATTTCTAGCTATTTTTTTCTTATCGAGGGCTGTTAAGAAATGTTTGTTGAATGTTAGACGTTTATCTTAGGTTACGGCAAGATATTTGACCAAATTGGTCCAAGGAATTTTCATCTCGTTTATAAGTACTTTGTCGTATTACTCTTCTGGGTATTGATTTTTACTTGCCATTTGAATAGCCATTCCTTCAGTTCATAACATGCAGCTAGCAGCCACAGTGTGATAACTTTGGGATGTTGAGAACTGTACAATTTTAAATTGTTGTCAACGAATTGCCCGGTTCTTACGCCGGGAATATAGGCCGGAATGTTGAATATCCATTATCCATGCCTTGTCGTAAGCTTTCACGATGTCAAAAGAAAGCTTTGGTCATTATCCTGACCCGGAACTTACTCACGACTTAGTCTATCAAACAAGCCAACTGGTATGTCTGAATGTCTAGAGCAAAAAACGTGCTTCTGGCTAGTCAACAGGTTTTTGGCGGAAATGTGTTTTTGAAGCTTGTCCAAAATTACTTTTTTGTGACTTTGCTTAGGTTGGACAGTAAGCTAGTGAGACTATAATTTTTTGAATATTTTTGCTCCTTTCCAGGTTTTGAAATTAAAATCGTACAGTGTTAAGAAAAAGCTAGAGAAAACAGTTGTTGCATCATCTTTTGGTAACAATACAAAACCAGGTTCAATTAATATTTCCCCTATACAAAAGTAAAATTTTGAACTACTCTTATACAATTTTATTATATTACATCAAAACGGCATAGTAAACTGTGTGTCAGTAGTGTGCCTTTTTTCTATTCTATTCTAGTAATAAGTAATTCTAACGCATACAAATTTTAACCTTTTAAAAATATAAAAATACATTTACTGCAACAAAGTCAACTTTTTCTTTAAATCTTTCCGTAAAAGCGGAATTAAAATTTGTTTATCTAGTTTACATAAATTCTAGTCACTCAACGTTGTTGCCGTTTTGCATAAGAAATACGGTTTATTAATTATAATTGCAAAATCAATTTCTAATATAGAATTGTAATCATCACTTCCAAGGTTTTAATGGCATGAGACACAGGCACGTGTTTCAAGGTATGCACCTCTCATCAGTGTACATAGCAACACCCAAGCCTAGCAAATGAAGATTGTATTCTCCTATTTATTTATTATATTATACATACTTAATTGATAAATTTAAATAAATCTTAAAAGTAATAAAGGTTTTTTAAGATTTAATAGTTTTACATTATAGTCAAAAGATAGTGTCGAATAATAAACTAATCTATTATAGTTAAAAAACATAATCTATCAAGTGAAATCATAGTAAATAATCTATAGCTTAGAAAAAATCAAAATGTAAACAATTTGCATTTGCATCAGATCGCTCATATCAGTGAGTGATAACGAATAAACAAATTAATTATATATCTATATATATATATATTTAGCATATCATTATACTGCTAAATTCTATTTCAATATTTCTATCGAGCAAGATGTCGTGTATGCGTAGTGCAATAATAATTTGTGCCTCATTGTTGGGGGCATTTTTAATTATATTAGGTGCTGTATTGGGTTTTGCAGTTTTGCCGGATTTTGTTGATAGTGAAATAAAAAAGGTAAGTCAAATAAAAATGTCTTTAAATAAATTAAAACAACGGTTTATATAAATTATTATTTAGAATGTGGAACTTGTAAATGGTACCGACCAAAAAGATAGATTTATGGAACTTCCTTTTCCACTTGACTTTAAAGTGTACTTTTTCCATGTAACAAACCCTGACAAGGTTATGACGGGTGACGAACTACCCAATGTTATAGAAATTCCTCCTATAGTTTATAAGTAAGTTTCTTTATATTCAATAATGATATACTAGTTTTATTCTAATTTGTAGTAAAAACCTGAAAAAAACTATTATAAAAGAAATAGAAAGTGAAGCAACAATTGAATTTTTCCAATTGAAATTTCATTCGCCGTCAGATAAAAGTGAAATTGCGCCCGAGACGAAAGTAACAGTATTAAATATACCAATAATGGTATGATACTTTGTATATTTGTTAGTATTATTTAATGTTTTTTAGCATTATCGACTATATTTACAATAATAAGTTAATAAAATTAATTGTATGTTTTTTAGGGAGTATTGCAAAAGTTTGAAGGTATCACAGACAGTTTAGGAGATACCATTAAAGAGTTCTTATTTAAGCCATTGATAAATGAAGAAAATTACAAGATGATGTTTAATATGGCACCTGATACAATTTTCCATGAAGTCACCGTACATGATTATGCTTTCAATGGGTATAAGTTTTGCGACCCGACTGTGGTTTCAAGTAGCCCCGGCGCTAAATTTGTATGTGCATTGATTCGTATAGCTGGCCCAGAAAGTTTGGAAATCCAAGATGACAGAGTTATATCATTTTCTTTCTTTACGCATGTTAGTATAACAATTTTAATATATAGATGTTTTTTATACAAAAATTATTCAAATTGTTGTCATAGTTATAGCTATTAATGGTACAAGTGCAAGAACGTTTATTTATGTGTGAAGTTGTTGTCATGCAACTAGACGTAGTAGAGGTACATGGTACAACAAAGCCACTTTATGCGTTTTCTGCATTGGTTATGGTAGGTTAGGGTAGGTTAGGTTAAGTTATTATATAATTTTTTGATTGCGCGGGGCAGGTTTTGATTAATATTTTTAGTTAATCAATTATTAATTTTTGTTTATGGTAACATCAGTAATGTGTTTTAAAAAAGAAAACTTTATTTATTTTTCTTAACAACGTGCATTTAAATTTAAAAATACGTTGTTAAAAAAATCGACTTTTCAAAAGCTGTTTATATTCTACCATGAAGATATTGAAAAGACTACTTAATGATCAACCAACAAGAAAGTAAATAATTGTTCAAAAGCAGCTATTAATGGTACAAGCGCTTTTTTAACTATAATTGTTTGAGATATTTGAGCAAAAACTATTGTGTGCTATATTTTTATACATTTTTTTCTACGACTATCACTTAAAAATCTAACCAATTGATAATATTTAATTGCAAAATATATATTAAAAATGTATCCATTGTCATCTAAAATAGATAAACATGTTTATTTTTATATTATTTTAGAAAAATAATCGTACTGATGGTATTTATAAAATGGGTTCTGGAACAGATAGTGTACAAAATGTTGGTCAGATAAGAGATTGGAATCATGCAGATAGGACATCTTATTGGAAAAATGAAGGTGATTGCAATGTGGTTCGTGGTTGTGATTCTACAATTTATCCACCTTTCAACGATAAAAATAGTCGATTCTATGTATTTAACACGGATATATGCAGGTAAATACACTGAGTTGCAAACAAGTTGCGCACTAATGCAAAAAGAGGCTCATTAAGTAAATCAGAATTATAACTTCTCTAATTTATAGAAAACACTTATTTTTTACTTAATTTTTTTAAACAAATTATAAAATAAATAAAACATCCAAAAACGCAATACCAACAAAAAATACAAAAATACCTTAAAATAACTAACGTTTTGAAATATCTCGCCAAGCATGAAGATTGCTTAAAAATAGCAGAATTTGCCCTCAAATGATAAAAAATTCTACACACACACATTTTCATGTTGAATGTAAATGTAATTAATTTTAATATAAGTATAATCAATTTCAAATTGAGACTAATCAATTGCAAATTGGTAATAGTCAATTGGCTAGTTTCTTTTTAATTGTTGACGAAGTGTGTTCAATTCTATTCAAGTCTTAAACAATGATGAATTCACCTTCTTAGACTTCCTCAATTGAAGATTGATGAGACGGAGCATTGTCTATAACCGTTGCAACAGAACTTTTGTAGACAATGCCGCATATAACTTTTAGCTTTAGATTTCTTAAATGCCCTCTTCTAATTTTGTGATAAATTGTGACTTATTTTGAATAAATTGTATTAAAGTATTTTGTCATTTCTGTTTTACCAAAACATTTATTGGCACACCTAATATTATTATTTTTAATATTAATAATCATGTAATGAGTCATAAGTTTTGAACAAACACAAGCTTCCTTAATTCAGAATTTAAAGTTGATTATTACCAATTTGAAATTAATTATTAACAATTTGGAATTGAGAAGGTATACACTGCAATTTTTATTACGTGTGTTCTCGTATAAAACTTAGGTACTCAAGTTGACTTATATCCAATCTTCAAATAACTGTTTAAATGCATACGGCAGTGTTACATACAAATCTGAGCCTCTGAGCCAGTCACCACTGTCTGGTGAGTACTGCACCAGAGTTAAAAACTTATAGTCTTTTTAATTTGAGCCAGGATGTTAAGTATATTTTTAGAGTTTTAAACTTTCTCTAAATTGCTTGATGTACATTTATCTCCAGTCGGGATTGGCGCCAGCATTTGAGGAGCCGAGTTTAAAAAATACAAAAAAAGAAATCTTATAAAACATTAATTGCACATATTTATATGTAAGTTTTTTAACTTGATCAGTCTTATTTGCTGGTACATCTAGATACATACATAGATGTATGTCGTTAAAATTTATAGAAGTTGTTATCTTGCTGTCTATTGATAAAATAGCCAAAGATGAGAATCATTTTATTAAGATTGCCCTAAACCAAAATCTAAACTTTGTATCTAAAGTGACCAATCGTGAGGCCTGCCAAATCAACAGGCACATACCATGTTTCCGGCTTTTTAATAGCAAAGTTAATATAATCAAGCTTTTTTGCTGCAGCAACTTCTTTACAAGTCATTTGCAAGGCGTCTATAGAAAGGTAGTAGTGAAAAGAAAGAGCTTATGTGTCAAAAGAAATTAAGGAAATTGTTACTACTTTTGGGCATTAAACACGCTCTGTTCTGAATAAAGTTAGATTTTATCAACAGCATACTTTTCTAACTCTGATGATAAACTACGTATTTCTCTATTTTCAATTGGTACATAGCTCATGGACAATTAAATCCTTATAAGTTAGATTATGTTGTTGACTAATTTTTATACACACAATTTTTACACCAATCGTACCTACAAAATAGTTTGAAAAAACAGCAGAATTATTTTACAAACATCAGCGCTATTAGAAATTCTTTTCAGACAATATAGAGAGAAGTGCTGAGTTTTGTTAAATCATTATAGAAAAAACAAATAAAAACGACATTTTTTAAAAATATCTGTTATTATGTTTTAGTTAATATCTTGGAGCAACATACTATTGAACCGTTTATCCTTAGTGGAAATTTAACGTTTGAATTATTTTTTGCAAATACTATCTATATAAATAATAACTGTAAATGAGGTTGCACCTAAATTGAAAAAGTTACTTATTTTCTTGATCTGCTCTTAGTCCTGACTGTTCTCTAAATGATTTCTTACGATAGTGAAATGTGAAATTAAAGATTTATAGTGATACCCGTTCTGAAGATTCAGAACAACTGCAAATTAATATTCAAAATAACTTCACAAGGTCTGATCAGTTAACAATGTCAGGCAAGAATTTTATTTTTGGACATTTTCTTACCCCAATTTTTTTGCATTTCTCGAAGTTTTGGATAATTTTAAGATGTTTAAGCCAAAAAGAAAAATTCGGTAATAAAGATGATTACCAAGGTTCCCCTATTCCTTCTTCACAGGTATGTAGGGAACTAACATGGAGGCTGTTGTTTGTTTGGTAATATAAAAAATAGAACGTAATTAGATAAAATCATTGATTATAACTAAATTATATATTAGCAAATCCATAATATTCGCTTTATCCATTTATGCACATCGGAATTTTAAGAAAACTTCCATAACTTGGAAAATAAATATTCTGGAAATTGGATTCGGAACGGCAAATTACATGACCCTGTAACGTCAACATAAATGCCTGTATTTAATTTGAGGTGCATGACATAAATAATGTAATAAATGATTCAAAGATTCACTTCGAACGATGCGGCGGAACACAATAATAGTTCCGGTCATCAACCTTGGTGACACAGCCGCCAGCGTGTTACACATGTAATCAAAAAGTTGTGGGTTCGAGCCCCACCCGAGGTAAATTTTTGAATAATTTATTACTACATGGAGTAATAAATAGCATAGTAATTATTAAACAATTAGAAATATTCTAATTTGATGTGAGGATTGATACTTCATATAGTAAAGTAAAATGCAAATAAATTTATTATTTGCAATATGTACTTTTATAATATCGGTAGCCGCCGAAATGTTCGTGTGTATTGTGCTAGACCGACGCGGTGAAACTTAACACCAATTCCGGTGACATAACTTAACCGTAATCTAACGGTTGTGAGTTTGAACCACATCCGAGGTTATTTTTAATTATTTTTTACTACACGGAGTAATGGTAAATATTTAATAATTATAATTATATATAATTAATTAAATAATTATAAATTTAATTTAATATATTTAATCAATTTAATTATTACTAAAACTGAGATAAGACTTGAGATAATTGGTTTATGACTTAACACTTATTTTGAAATAATTAATAGAATAGAATAGAATAGATTTTTTTAAAATCAGTTCATTCCGTTTGAAGACTTATTTTTGTACTATAATCTAAATAAGTTATTATCTATTAGTACTACTATAAGTTCCAATTTTTTTATTTTTCTCTCTATTTCTCCTCCATAGTGTCCACAATATTACTATTCACTTTATGAATTGAGCATGAAAAGGACAAAGAATTTTACTTCTATCGCGCTCAAATTGTTGCAAGCATTGTTTTTTATTATAGTATCTGGTTCATTTTGTGTTAATCGGTTACATAAAATTTGCTTCTTTAGTTAATAACACTTAACATCGAAATGGTGCGTAAAACAATTTTTTACTTAGTAGAAGAAATTAAGGAGATATAATTTTAAAAAAGCTCGATATAATATGTTTCTTATTATTTTGTCATAAACATTTAATTTTTCTCATAGAAAAACAACAACATATCTCACACTTTGTACAAACCACGATGTTTACACATCCTTCGTGAGCACAGCGACATTTTTTTAGTAAAGTTTAAAAAAAATTTAATTAAAAGGATATTTAAAACAGACAAATATGGACTTTATTTAAACATTCCTGTTCGACTATATTTTGATAAATTTTAAATATTTAGAAAAAATATTTGTTTTTGAAAAGAAAAATCAAATTTAAGTTTACAAACATATAAAATATTATTGAATAGGAAAATGACGACCTTCAAATTGTAATGGAATGCAATGCAAAATAATAACAGCTTAATCGGACTGTTAAATATATTTAATCAATTATTATTGTATACGTTTTGGGCATATCCAACACCCTTCTTCCGTATCTAAAGTAATTTAACAAAGTAGAGTTTATAATATGAATTTAAAACTAAAAACGAAACAAAAATAAATAGTTTTTATAACATAATTGAAATGCATACCATTTAGCTATTACTATAAAAACATGCCATTAGACAGTTAGTTAATAAATATAAATATAAAAACATTTAAAATCGAACATAAATTTCACAGCACATAAAACTTATTGGCGAGACCAGACTAGAATAAATTGACTATTTTATATTAAAAGAGGAACAATATATACAAATATATCAAGTTACAAGAAACATATGGTTATGGTTTTAAAATTTGATGATGTTTTTGTAAATAACATGAATGTTATTAATATCAGTTTTGAAATTACATGTATCATTGTTGTTGATATGGAACATTTCACT
Source organism: Tachinus sp. AB-2021 (assembly GCA_030264575.1). Taxonomy (NCBI): domain Eukaryota; kingdom Metazoa; phylum Arthropoda; class Insecta; order Coleoptera; family Staphylinidae; genus Tachinus; species Tachinus sp. AB-2021. The sequence goes on along the minus strand of JARJEC010014589.1, from coordinate 4,657 downwards.
TATAGTTCGTTTGTGAAAGTTAGGTTCTATATCTAGTATTGTTATATTTTCAAAATTAAAATTACAATGATGTCCATCTTCTGAATGGTGCGAAGAAAGACCTGTGTTATTTTTTTTTGTTCCTGCAATTACGTTTATATTGGTTAATTGGGTCTCTTAATTTTTGAGATGATTCTCCAATATATTTTAAATTACAATTAATGCAATGTATAGAATATACTATGTTTCTTCTTTTTGAGTTTTGTCTTTGAGTTTTGTAAATAATTAAATTACTTTTAGTACTGAAGAAGGGTATTGAGCACCCCGAAATGAATACAATAATAATTAATTAAATATGTTTAACAGTCTTATTTAACCATTTTTATTTTACATTGCATTCCATAAAAAATTATATTCAGTATTTATTTAATAATCAACTTAGTGTTTTGTCTGCTGTTGCAGAGATACTTTGTTCGAATCCGAGTAGTTCATACCTGCAGGATCAACTTTTTCAGTTTATGGGAAAGTATTGAGCACACTTTCTTTCAGATAAAATAAAGAAAAATACCGTATACTGTCTAGACGTTGCGTTTACATTAAGTTGCCCAATAATTTAAGTTATAATTCCTGAATTTGCTGCAAAACTTCTAGACGTTAACTTCTGGCGGCAGTAATTAGTCTCAAAAGAGGACAACAATATACCGAAGTTAAATAAAGCAGAAACAATCAAGCAAATATTTTTATTAAATTTTAAAATGCCATGTTTGCAAAACTCTTGTTAGGTACAATAAAATCACAACTAACATTCATAATTAACTGAACCTCTGTAAATGTAATAAATTAAATTGTTAATGAAATTAAAAAACAAGTTATAATTATACATTTAAAATAAAATATGCCGATAAAACTACACTAAATTATAAAATTCTTTCAATTGTTATTACTTTCAGGACTGTGCAATTGGAATATGACTCAGAAATTGAATATGAAGGAATTTCCGGTTACAAAAGTTATGTGCGATCTGATTCTCTTGATATGACTTTAGAAAAAAATCGATGTTACTGCCTTAAAAAGGTAAAAAGAATAGATGGTACACTCGACTGTTTGCCGAGCGGTTTTATGGACATGAGCAGTTGTCTTGGTGAGTTTTATTATAATTAATATAGTATATCTAAATACAATAAGAAAAATCAATAACTGTCGGAAGAAATATCGAAAAATATTGAAAAACGCTAATAAATACTAATTAAACAAAAATGTTAAGATATTTTGATGTTTATCTAGGAAATGTCAAAAAGGTAAAGGAAGCACGCAAAATATTAAAAATATATTGCAAAACGCAAATAAACCTTCAAAGACTTGTATAAAAATGAATCGAAAAACATCAAAATATATTTGCAAAATATTGTCACACACGTTATGAAATTACAAATATGTCGGTCGAATCTTAAAAAAAATGAGAAATGTAAAAAAAACTACAAATTGTTGGAAAATGTTGTTATAGTGCAAGTTACTTGTGTATTGTTGTTTAAATCTATTGTTCTGTTAAAAAATGTAACTACTCTTATAATACTCTTTTAGACCCACTCATTTTATTTTATTTGACAACATTTTTATGGTTTTTAATAAATATACAATCAATTTTAAAATTGATATTTTTTTCAACAACTCGACCAATGAAATTAAAATTTTACAAGCTTCTGTATTATTTATAAATCAGTATAAACGCTTTCAGTAGCCATAAACTTTTTTGTGTTACGTTGTCGCTAGTTCGGTTTTTGGCAAAACAATCTGTATAGATTATTATTAAATAAATTCATTATTAATTTTATGTTTTAGGAGCACCTGTGGTTCTATCTTTCCCACATTTTTTGTGGGCAGCTGATGAATATAAAAATACTGTAACGGGACTATCACCAAATGAAGCTAAACATAGAATTTTTATAGATATGGAACCGGTACTTTTACTAAATATATAGAATAGGGCGTAAATATGCTAATTATAATTTAATTTTAGAATACCGGATCTCCAATGCGTGGTGGTAAACGAGTTCAGTTTAATATGATTACGAGACCGATTTCAGTAGGCAAAGATAAATTGCATTTTATAAATATGACAAAAGCTGTTGTGCCCGTTGTATGGGTAGATGAGGTAATTTTAAAATCTATTGCAATTTTAATATATTTATTGAATATTACCATTTTAGAGTGTGACGTTACCAGATTTTTTGGTTGAAAAAATTAAGTCCGATTATGTTAACAAAGTAGGATTGGTGGATATTGTAACGTGGGTACTAATTTTAGTTGGTTTGGCCATGTTTGTTGCTTTTGGAATCATTTATTACTTTATACGTAAAAAGAGTTCAAAAAAATTATAAATATTTATTAGAAATATAAAGTTTGGATTATCTATTATAATCATTAAATGATTAATTATATTTTTATAACTTTGCGCAATGAGTTTTATTTATAATAGACAAAAAATTAAATAATTTAGATAAAATTATTTTTTGTTTTAAAATAAAAACCATCACAGTTTATTTTAAAACAATTTAATAATGTATATACGTTCTCAATGCATAATCAATGATGACAAAGTAAGGAAATATTGATTATTTTATTAAGCCTCCACAATTCAATTCTTATTTAAAGTAAAAGTTACGGATATAATAAATAATCTTAAAGTTTCTTTTAAAATAAATAAATGCAATGTTTGTTTTTATTTTACAAATTTTATATATATATATATATATATATATATATATATATATATATACGCATTCAAATCTCCTGATAGAAGAAGATAGCAGGAGATAGAAGAGAGAAGATAGAAATTATAAGTTAATTATTTGATTGAAAAAACAACATTACAAACAACAACCATTATAAAAACCATAGAAATCAATTTTTTGTGAAAATTGTAAGAACTACGCTACTGTTATGCCATTGTGGTATTGAAACATGTAACCCCGCCAGGCGTGAAAAATAGTATCCAACGTTTTTATTTAGTTAAGTAAAACTACATATATCAGTTTGAACTGCCTAAACTTTTTGCAGAAAAAGTGATCTACTAATTAAAACGATATTAAGCTAACGCGTATTATATTTTATTTGATCTACAATTAATATGGCATATATGGGCAGGTGCATTACACCTGTCCATATATGCCATGAAGAGCTCAGATTAAAGCTGGAAAACCGGCAGGTCTGGATTTTGTTGGTTGTAGAAATTGTATGTAAGGGATTCCGAAAATTTTAAAACATGTATTTAGCAATCAACTGAAAGCAGACACTTTTTACGGTATTATTAAAACCGCCATGCTCCACCTGACTTAAAATAAAACTTAAAGTAGATTACTTCAGTTCATTATATAACCCTTTCTGATCAACACGCTAAGCCTATTTTTTGAGCAGGACTTAAATTACATACAAAAAATATTGAATATAAGGTGTTTCTCTATGGATCAACATGGGTTCTGCAAGCGAAGATCAGCTGTAGACACTATAAAAAAAGTACAAAAGTTTTAAAAAAGCCAAGAACAACAGAAAGTTTGCACCGTTTGTTACGCTCGACGTAAAGAATGTGCTTAATTTTGTTCCCTAAAAAAAATATACAAACCGTCGCATATAGCAAAACTTGTTAGCAGAATCGGTGGTCGGAAGGGACAGCCCTTCGAGCACCCGTTCTGTTGGCAAGCTTATGATAACGGAACCAGTTATTTTAGTATTTAATTTGTCTTTATGTAAGATAACCGTAAAAGTATAATTCATGATCGACGTCACTCTAAATGCTACAAAATGCGTAAAGCTGAGTTATTATTTGAATATGACAGAAGACACAAGCACCGGACTGATACCGTCTAGTGACAAACAAACACTTTAAAATGCCGATAAAGAAGCCTCAGAGGTAAGCTAAGATTAGGATAGCTACTAAACCATTTCTAGAAGTGCTGTACAGGTGGTAGTAAAAGTCATACCAATCTATATATTTTCCCTGAAAAAAATTTTTTTTGGATAAACAAAAAGGAGAATAAAGCCAAGAATCTACCGGTCTACCATGGAGATTAAATAAATGGCATTCCACTGCCATTACAGTCGTGTAGTAGACCAAGAGCCTAATTAAAAAAGTCGCCTTTTTGATCACTCAAATACAAAAAACATGACTTGCCCAGTTGCCGAAAGGTGACGGATGCTTTAGTTAATACTGGATTAACTGAATGAGCAAATAATCCTTCTGTTTTGGGTCATCAATAAGAAGTATGAACATTTAAACTACATGTAGAGATCTTAATTTTCACAAAGACAAGGCAAAACACAGGACTACTCATGTACGTCGATAACAGCAAAACATTAGAAAACAAAAACGCCTGGAACTCGATCTGGTGTATTATAATAACAGATATAACAAAAAAAAGAATAAACAATAATTGGCAACGAAATGTTAATTCTAAAATGACTACTATACAATCTCTTTATTTCTCTAAAATACAAATAATATACAATAAAATATATATTATAGATTCATGAAAACCGGACATGACGTGGACTTGGCCTCTGTGATTGGCCCTTGTAGAGGACTTACGCATGGCAATACCTTTCGGTTTTCTTCTCTGCGTTCGTCCTGTTGTTGTTTGCCCTTGTCTTCTTTTTTTTCTCTCCTAAGGTGCTAGATTGAAGT
>JARJEC010014564.1:0-10870 GCA_030264575.1 Tachinus sp. AB-2021 | reverse complement strand
AAATGTTTGTTGTCGAAAAGGTAAAAATATTGCAAAATATTCACAAATTTATAATTTCTTAATTAGCGTCCTTTTTTGTAACTAAAGATGGAAAGCAATTGCTCCTTAGCACTAAGCAGCAATTATTTTTTCTACTGATAATAAATGTTAAATATTGCGAATTGTGTGTTGCAAAATATCGATTGAAAACTGTTAATGAATATACTAACTTTAAATGTTTATAAAATTGCAGGAAAATATTTTTGAAACAGCAGAAAATGTCGCATAAATCGATAAAAGGTATAAAATTTTGATAAAAATTTGCACAGTTTTGCGAAATATTCACGAAATATTAAAAATATTTTTGAAAATTGCTGTAAATTATCAATAGATGCGAAAAATATTTTAAACTTTAAGAATATATGAAATATAAAAAATAGTATTTTTTATTGCTTAGATTTTTTATATAAGAAATATAAAAAATAGCAAAAAACTAAGAAATATAAAAAATTGCAATTAGAAAAGAAGTATATATTTTCAAATTTAAAAATAAAGAATATAAGAAATATAAAAAATAGCAAAAAAATAAAAAAGGAACCATATTTTATATATATATATATATATATATTCAAATTTAAAAATAAAGAATATAAGAAATATAAAAATAGCAATTAAAAAAGAACGATATATATATTCAAATTTAAAAATAAAGAATGTAAGAAATATAATTATTTATATTATTTGCTATTTTTTATATTTCTTAGTTTTTGCTATTTTTTATATATCTTATATAAAAAAAAAACTAAGAAATATAAAAAATAGCAATTTTTATATTTCTTAGTTTTTTGCTATTTTTTATATTTCTTATATAAAAAACTAAGAAATATAAAAAGTAGCAATAAAAAAGAACTATATATAGATTCAAATTTAAAAATAAAGAATATAAAAAATAGTTCATTTTTAATTGCTATTTTTTTATATAAGAAATATAAAAATAGCAAGAAACTAAGAAATATAAAAATTGCAATTAAAAATGAACTATATATTTCAAATTTAAAAATAAAGAATGTAAGAAATATAAAAAATAGTTCTTTTTTTTTGTTATTTTTATATTTCTTAGTTTTTTTTTATATATGAAATATAAAAAATAGCAAAAAACAAAGAAATATAAAAATAGCAATTAAAAAAGAACTATATATATATATATATATNATTCAAATTTAAAAATAAAGAATATAAAAAATAGTTCATTTTTAATTGCTATTTTTTATATTTCCTATTTTTTATATAAGAAATATAAAAATAGCAATTAAAAATGAACTATATATTTTCAAATTTAAAAATAAAGTATGTAAGAAATATAAAAAATAGTTCTTTTTTATTGCTATTTTTTATATTTCTTAGTATTTTTTATATAAGATATATAAAAAACTAAGAAATATAAAAAATAGCAATAAAAAAAGATTTATATATGTTTAAATTTGAAAATAAAGAATATAAAAAATAGTTTTTTTATGGCAATTTTGTATATTTCTTATTTTTTTATATAAAAAATAGCAAATATACATATATAAAATAGCAATAGAAAAAGAACTATATATATATGTATATATATATGTATATATATATATATATATATATATTTATATATATAGTGGCGGCTATAAATACACGCCTCTAAAAGCGTAGCAGTTACTATTTATATAATTTTTTTGTATTTAATTCGTATTTTTGTTTTTTCCAAAATTTAAACAAAAAACAAAAAACTTCTCCTGTTTTTTGTTTATAAATTGATTTATTTTCTAAAAATCTAATTTTAGAAAAGTTTTTGTTGTTAAATAAAATTTAGAAAACGACATATTTTGAAAAAATTATTTTTAAATTTTAAATGTTTTTTTCTGAACATTTTATCTACCTTCTTTGGTATAAAAAAGATATTATTTGTTCATAAATTGTTTTTTTTAATAAAAATCACACTAAAAAAAATGCTTTTTAAAACAAATAAAATTTAAAAAACGACAATTTCTAAAAATATTTTTTCAAAGTTTAAATTGTTTTTTTTTTAACATTTTATTTACTTTGTTTGATTGAAAAATATTTGTTCATAAATTGAGTTTTTTTTATAAAAATCAAACATTAAAAAATGCTTTTTAAAACAAACAAAATTTAAAAAACGACAAATTTTTAAAAATATTTTTTCAAATTTTAAATTTCAAATTTTTAAAAATATTTTTTCAAAATTTAAATTGTTTTTTTTCTGAACATTTTATTTACTTTGTTTGATTGTAAAATACTTGTTCATAAATTAAGTTTTTTTTTAAATCACACTAAAAAAATGCTTTTTAAAACAAATAAAATTTAAAAAACGACGTTTTATTTACTTCGTTTGATATAAAAAATACTTGTTCATAAATTGCGATTTTTTCTTATAAAAAACAGACTAAAAATATGCTTTTTGAAACACGCTAAATTTTGAAAAATATTTTTTTATTTTCCAATTTTTCGAGAAACGTCGTAAAAGTGGTTTAACAAAAACTAATCACGATTAACCAGAATTGCTTTATATTTTCTAATTTTTTTATTAATATATTGTATTTTCAAAATATTCAAACAGTTTTTATAAAATTTAAAAACTGTTTATCGTGTTTGATGCGGCTTTGTGCTTTATTGAACATTGTATCAAATGCTAAAAAAAAATTATTAGAAAACAAAAAACATTTATTGTTAAAGAAATTATAGTATTTTATGTCGTTTATTAGAAAGTCCGCTTTATAGAGGCTTTACATATATTTTTGCCGGTGCATACAAAATTGTTCTGATACGAGAGTTATCAATTATAACACCTATAATATGTCCTGTAGATTTTACTGAAATTATTATTTTTTTAATTAATATTCCAATATTTTTTATTTTTTTTATACTTTTTATTTTATTATTCACTTTTTTAAAAAAAAAAATTTTTCTTAGAAGCAAAAGTATTTAAATTTGTTTTTATAAAATTTTCTTAATTGCTTGTATTAAGAAAATTTTATAAGAAAATATTAAAAGTAAAAATAGGACAAAATTCATTTTTTTTGTATCGTTCATAATTTGATTTTTTTAAAAATCGAACCCAAAAGACTCGTAATATTGCTTTTAAGTTAATTTTGAAACGCAATAAAATTTAAAATAATTATTTTTTATTTTTTTTCTTTTTTAATAGAAAAAAAAAAACTTATTAATGAAAATTAAATTGCCTTTGATTTGATACAAATCTGATATGATTTTAAAAATATTAGAACCTTAACCCCGACCCTGTATGCAAAACTTCAAATTTCCCGACTTATTAATGAACATTTTGAATTTTTGTTTGGACAAAAATTGCAGCAAATGAAATTCGCTTTAATTTGATATACAATTTACTGTTAAATTATTTCAGACTATTATCGAATTTCCCGACTTATTAATGAAATTTTTTTTGTGGTTGTAGACTATAAAACCAATGCCAATTCAAATACCTCCGTAGCTCAATTGGTACAGCAGTGGACATGATTTAAAATCATATTTGTTCAAATATTGTTACCCGAATGAATAATGAAATGGATGTGTTGGTGAAAGATGAATGAATGTGTGAGTGAATGTGTGATTAGTTATATATTTACCCCATTGGTTGTTATTGTTACTTGTTTGATTGATTGTTGAAGCTCTGCGAGCACGAAACTTTCGTTACCGTTATTTGTTTACTATACTTGTTATTGTTTTTGTTGAAAATTTAAATAAATGTATAAAATAGAAAAAAAAATAGTGGACATGAAATCCAAAGGTTATGGGTTCGATCCCCATTGGAAGTGAATTTTTGAAACATTTATTTCAAAATGGAGTAATGGCGTAATTATTTAATAATTATAATAAATTTTAATTTCAACTCTATTTAAAAATTTAAATTGTAAATTATTATTATTTACAATATTTGTATTATTTTTGACATGATTCAACGAAAGAAATGAATGTGGAAATAATAATTACTTGAAATAAGACGAGCAAGAAGTGAAATATGAGGCTGAGGTGAACGGGCGACAGAAACGAAATTATAACGAGGCCCATCTGTAACAAGAACAGTAAATTCTAACAGTATCTCTCGCGCTTAATTCCAACCTCGTCAACATGTCTTAATACATTTGCCCACTTTAATCCCCATTTCATTAGGATAATTACACAGCCGGTACATTCGCAATCGCTAAACGAATCTTTCGCCAATGGCACACGCAAACAAAAGAAATTTCATATATTTTTTTAGTTAGTAAAACGTTTATTGATACCCCCGGCGAACACAAAATGCCAGCGACATTTGCTGTAGTAACCCCACTTTTGTTTACAGTCGCAAGCTGTTACAACACTATCGATGACTCAAAAATAACATCGATTTATTCATACCGTGGGGGCTGTTGAGCCGCGATAACATTTATCAAGTAAAAAATATTATTTTAATAGAAACTTTTCGGGCGATTTATTTCATGCTGCGTCAGATGTTTGTGTTAATATTTTTCTAATTGATTAATTTCTGGCCTGCACTGAATCAGCATATTTAATTTAATTTATCCGGGCAAGGATGTGTGTTTAATTATTCCATTAAATATTATATACTGTTTGTATTATTATTTCCCGCCTGATTGTACAGGATCGATAACCTATTTTCAGACTTAATCTATTATGCATTGCAGTATAAAATATTAAACTGAAACGCTGGCTTGTTTATAATTATTTATTGAAACGTAATTTTTATTCGTGTTTATTTATCGGTGGAAATTGATTGGAATTGTAAAAAAATGTGCAAATGGAATTACTGCGGATGTCCTTTATTCGGGGGGTGAACTTTTCTATTATCTCGGTGTCCGAAAAGTTACGGCAAACTTTCCATCCATTGTGTCGCTCCTCATTTTTTTGCATTTGTCTCCGCCCGGAAAATAAATAATTTTGTTATCGCAAATTATTAAAACGCGAAGTTTCGGCCGTCGCAGTTGTTCCGCGAACATATTCGAGCTTGTTCGCATCAGAATTTATTTTGTTGTGCTCCCAACTTTTCGGGAATAAATAACACTTGACTTGTGTTAAAGTGTGTATGTGTTCGCAACTTTTAGCCGGTGACATATTTTCTGCGAAATACCATCCAACCCTTGTTCCGGGCGTTAGTATAACAAGCGAAAACTCCGAACGTGTTGTGATAAATAATAAAAGGAAAATGGTTTTTTTTTCATTGCGAGATCGAAGCAATGAAAACGTTTGCAGATAAATCAATTCCCAATGGTTCATTATTAGGAAACTTGCAAGATTGTTGCAAGAACTGTTTCCCCGTTATACATACTAATTTATTTGCTCATTTTAATATTGCCTTGTACAACAATTGAAGGCGAAATTAATCCTAATGGTGGTGTGTCTGTCCAAGACAAATTTTATCCTTTTTATTGCCTTAAATTTTACTGTGTTTTAACTCGATAATTGAAATTCATAAAAGAATGAGGGCCACCTCGCAATATGTGATAAAAACTAATAGTCCGGAATGATCACAATCATTTAATTAGTGTAAATTAACTAAGCATTTGAATAAAAATCATTTTTGATAGCATAAAATAAAAATAGGAACAAATAGTTTGTATTCAAAATAGAATTGCTGTTCGGCTTTACACTTTGAAGGCATCTTTATTTTTAACGACTCAAAAATAATGCCAAATAAATTGAAATTGCTTTATTTTTTTTTTATTAAAAAAAATCAGAAAAATGTTGGCAATAATATTAAATACTAAAGTTATTTTTATTTTTCTATTTCATTGTTAATTAGTTTAATTGCCAAAGTTCAATAATTGTTCGTCGTTTCGTAGCCAAATTTCTGTGTATCGTTTCGGCCGACTGCTGAAATAATCGAGGCGATTAACCCAATAACAAGTCGATTAATTCGAGCCCTCAAAGATGTCTAGAGCTATATTGATCACATTTGATTTGTCTAATGGAGTCATTATCGGTTTCTGTGGACACCTACAAAACCCAGAACCCAATTAAACACAAAGCCAACGGCATCCATTACCCGAGCCAACATTTCGCTATCGGCTAAATTAACCATCGATAATATCGCGGGGGTGTTTAGCGTTGGAATTTCTTGGAAAAACAAAACCGTGGTAATTTCATTCGGGCAACATTTGTTCCCATCCAGCCGGGCCGCTCCATCGAAATGAAAACAAACAGTTTTATTGTTTTAATTACTTGTTTCCGTTTAATTTTATGAATACGAATTGCCGAAACGGGGCCCCCGCAGAACTTAATTCCTTTCATATTTTTATTTAACTGCGTTTAATTCATGCCCCGTTATTGTTTGTCTCGCAGCTTCTAAAACGAATCGGAACAAAGCGATTTTTAATGATAACAAAGTGCTTCTTGCTAATTGCAATAATATTTTATTCGCAATAAAAGTTTGAGTTTGTCGGAATACAATCAACAAGGTAATCCGCAAGATGTGTCGGATCAAATCGCTGCAATTTTCTTATTGTTTTTTGATCGGTTTTTTTGTGTTTCCGCTGCCGCCGCCGCCGCCGCCAACAACACACACGACGAAGAAAAAGAAAACAAAGCCGGATGAGAAATAAAATCGTTATGGTTGTTACCTGGCGAAATTGCGAGCCAAACAAACCAGAAACTCTCGTTCAATTGAATCGCAACAAATCTTACATAATTTTATTAAATAATTCGCACGCAATATTTACGAGGCATTTTAATTGGTTGTATTAAAATAATTGAAAGATGTAATTAAATTATAAATTTACATACCGAGGGAAAGGCAAACCATCAACAATACAGCAAATGTTTTATTATTTTAATTAAAAAACCGGTGATAAAACTAAACAAAACGAATCAGAAAATCCCAATAACGTTTAAACAGAAAAAAGCTTTTGTTATGTGATATTGTATTTTAATAAATAAAACAACTTGTTATATATCTTAAAAATATTTATTAAGCCGGACTAGTTTCGACCAATTACCTGGTCATCATCATACGGTGATGGAAACAAACAAAATTTATTAAATCGGACTGGTTTCGACCAATTATATATTTTCCGTGATAAGATATATAAAAAGTTGTTTTATTTAATTAGAAAAAAGACGTAATTAGAAAAAAATTAACACAAAAACTGTACTTTTTAGGGTAAAAGTGTGTTTACTAAAATGTAATTTGTTCTTTTTTTAAATTGCAAGAATAGATTGACCGACTCTCCCTGCAAATAGCATTAATGTGGCGTAATTATGAACATTGCTTTTATTTGTACACTTTAAATGTTTTTTTTAATAATTTTGTAGAAAAAAATTAACACAAAAACGAACGAGAATGTCGATAAAATCAAGGTTAAACGAAAACAAGCAATGAGAAAAAATGTAAACGGAAATTAAAAACAAAAAACAGAAAGAGAAAATTATAAAAGAAGAATAAAACTAACAATAAATGCTTTGATTAAAATCAAATTTCCATTACTTAATCGCTTACAGTATGCCACACAAGAAAATTGTTGTTCAGATCTGGAGGTCAAACTATATCAAGAATATATTTTTGTGGCCGTTGAATTTCGAATCCGCGGTCCATTTAATCCCACCACCTTATGATTTACCAACCATTTACCAGTCACATGAATGAAAAATGTTGCTAAAGGTAATTGCACTATAAATAAAACTATATTTATATATGTTTTTTTAATATGTGACCCGCCCAACCATCCAGCTATTGTGTCACCAAAAGATTAAATATTAACCCCACCTTTTTGTTGTTATTTGAGAACTAAAACTAATTTATTTTACTGATATAGTTTAAAAAATAGCAACAGTTGGGGATAATATCCAATTTTTTTATGACACTACAGCTGGGTAGGTGGGCGGTCAGATAAATGAAAGCTTTTGTTAAAGGTAATTGCACTATAAATAAAACTATATTTATCAACTATTTTAAAATATGTGACCCGCCCACCCACCCAGCTATTGTGTCAACTATTGGTTGGATGTTAAACCCACTTTTTTGTTATTATTTGACAACTAATACTAATTTATTATACTTTCATAGTTTAAAAAATCATAATAAACAGGTAGAGATAACATCCAATATTTTGATCAGGGTCCAGCTGGGTGGGTGGGTAGGTGGGTCACATAAATGAAAGTTTTTGCTAAAGGTAATTGTACTATAAATAAAATTATAATTATCAATATTTTTAAAATACGTGACCCTCGCACCCAACCAGCTGTTATATCATCAAAAGGTTGGATATTAACTCCACCTTTCTGTTATTATTTGACAATTAATACTAATTTATTATACTTTTATAGTTTAAAAAAAATCACAAGGAATGAGGATAATATATAATTTTTTGATGACACTACAGCTGGGTGGGTGGGCAGGTCACATAAATAAAAGCTTTTACTAAGGGTAATTGCGCCATAAATAAAACTATATTTATTGATAATTTTAAAATATAGTTTTATAATTTAATTTTGTTGTATTAATTACTGTTTTTAATTAATTTACTACAACATCGATATTTGAAAATATCGATACCCATCAATATTTCACGTCGATGTCTCATCCCTACTAACGAATGAACTATATGATCAATCAGTCACCAAAACTATGGCAAATTTACCACCAATTACTTCGACTTAAAGCACTTCTAACATCAAACATTGCGCATCCCACAGTGGGGCTATGAAAGTTGCCACCAAATCATTAAAAAAAAGTTAATTAGAAATGATTAAAGAAACAAATAATACACGGCAATAAAATTTTGTTGAAAGACATTTTAGCCACAATCTTTTTTGAACAGCAAAATTGTTTAGTTTTATTTTATATACAAACGCATTGACAAACATTTACTTTTAGAAATTTTTGCAAGTAAAAATATCAATTGACAAGAAATAAAAAATATGTTATAACCAAAAAAGTTGCTAATTTACTGTAACATTAGCTATTTTTTTGTTTATAACATATTTTTTATTAAAAAAATTCTATCGCTTGATATTTTTATAGGTAAATTTGATAAAAGCAAATTTTTGTCAATGCATTTGTATATAATATAAAACTACACAATTTTGCTTAAAAAACAATTTCTATGTAAAATATATATAACTGTATAAATATTTTGTAAACCAAATTTAAAGAAAATCGACATCAAATATATATTTGCAATATTTATATGACAAATCTGTTGCAAACACTTGTAAATTAAAAAGGAGCAAATAAAAGCAACCATGTTTTTATTAATAAACCCTCAAATAGGTGCAGAAAACAACAAAAAAACAACAGAAATGCTAAAATCATAAACAATTTTGTGCCTAAACCTTAAGAACAAAAATTAATTTTTAAGAAAATTGATATATATATATATATATGCATTTCTGTTTTTTTTCATTTATGTGACCCGCCCACCCACCCAGCTGTAGTGTCATCAAAATATTCGATGTTACTCCCACCTGTTGTGATTTTTTAAAATTTAAAAGAATAATAAATTAGTATTAGTTGTTAAATAATAACAAAAAGGTGGAGTTAATATCCAACCTATAGGAGATACAACAGCTGGGTGAGTGGGCGGGTCACATATTTTAAAAATATTGATAATTAAAGTTTTATATATATTGCAATTGCCTTTAGCAAAATCTCTTATTTATATGATAGAACAGCTAGGTGGGTGGGCGGGTTACATTCTTTAAAAATATTGATAAATATAGTTTTATTTATAGATCAATTAGATTTAGCACAAGCTTACTTTTATGTGACCCGCCTATTCACCCAGTTGTAGTGTTATCAAAAAATTGGATATTATGTCCACCAGTTGCGATTTTTTTAAATATAAAAGTATAATAAATTTGTATTAGTTTTCAAATAATAACAAAAAGGTGGGGATAATATCCAACCTTTTGATGATATAACATCTGGGTGGGTGGGCGGGTCAGATATTTTAAAAATATTGATAAATATAGTTTTATTTATAGCGCAATTGCCTTTAGCAAAAGCTTTTATTAATGTGACTAGCCCACCCACCCAGCTGTAGTGTCATTAAAATATTGGATATTATACCCACTTGTTGTGATTTTTTAAACTTAAAAAAAATAATAAATTAGTATTAGTTGTTAAATAATAACAAAAAGGTGGGGTTAATATCTAACTTTTTGTTGACACAATAGCTGGGTGGGTGGGCAGTTCAAATATATAAAAAATATTGATAATTATAGTTTTATTTATAGTGCAATTACTTTTAGCACAAGCTTATATTTCTATGACCCGCCCACCCACCCAACTATAGTGTCATCAAAGGATTGGATGTTATCTCCAATTGTTGTGATTTTTTAAACTATAAAAGTATCATAAATTAGTATTAGTTGTTAAATAATAACAAAAAGCTGGGGATAATATCCAACCTTTTGATGATACAATAGCTGGGTGGGTGGGCGGGTAACATATTTTAAAAATAATGATAAATACAGTTTAATTTTAGTGCAATTACCTTTAGCAAAAGCTTTCGTTTATTTGACCTGCTCACCCACCCAGCTGTAGTGTCATCAAAAAATTGGATATTATCTGTACCTATTGTAATTATTTTAAATTATAACAGCACAGAAAGTAAATGTCAGTTGTCAAATAATATCAAAAATTGAGGATAACATCCAACCTTTCGATAACACAATAGCTGGGTGTGTGGGCGGATCATTTAAATTTAAACTATTTGTAACGGTAATGTTAATATAAACGAAATTATTTGTGTAATAATATTTTTAAAATGTGTAACCCACCCACCCACTCAGCCGTTGTGTAATCAAAAGATTGGATATTATCCCCACCTGTTGTGGTTATTTTAAATTATAACAGCATAAAAAGTAAACGTCAGTTGTC
>JARJEC010014547.1:0-12906 GCA_030264575.1 Tachinus sp. AB-2021 | reverse complement strand
TTAGTTAAAATTTCACATTTTTTTGTTTGATTTGTTGTTTATTATATTTGAATTTTTAATTTTTTGTATATTTTTATTATTATATTTATAAGTTTTGTTTATCGGTCGTAGAGTTTTTAATTTTTTTTCTTTAATTAATCATTTTTATTAATTTCAATTAGTTATTAAATCTGCTAATTGCAGATTTTAATTATATTTTTATATCTAGCCCATACAAATATAAATATCAAATTATACACTGTACCACTCCTAGCAGAAAAGAAAAATTATTAACATGATTATTGCAAAATTAAGTTAAATATGTCATAAACGTATCATATTTTCTTTAAATATCGGCCATAACCTTTTGTATACCCATATAAAATTCAAATCAAAGCCGACTATTTTGGCAGACTCTATGTTCCAAACATTTGTATTGAATGCGGACTTTTTAGGATCGAACATGTTTTTTGCTTCAAAATTTGCATTTATTCTAAATATTTAGCAAAACGTGTCTGATTACTATACCCGTGTAAACCTCGCTTAAGTTATTATAAGCAGTTACAAGTTTTTTAGATTTTTTACTGTTTTTGAATTTGGTTTTTATAGCGAAGTTTGTTCCAATAAGTCTCCATTAAGTCGTGTTCGGACTACGTTGTAGTTTAGTTTAGTATAGTAGCCAGTAGTTTTTTAACAAACTTGTGCAAACAGACATATTTCGTTGAGTGGATAGAAAAATCTATTAATAAATTATTATGCGGTAAGCAGGCCACACTCTGCTTGCTGCTATATTAAAGTAGTCGGAAGAGCTTATAGATTTTTTTATTTGTCTTGGTCTTTTGGTATCTAGACAAGGCGTACCGTGTTGTGTATGGCCAGCGTCTCCAGATTGTTTATCACAGCTAAAAACCTGATGATTGGTTGATTTTTTTTACTGAAGATGATCATGATAGTTATATTGTAGAATGTAGTCGTGACTACATGGTCCTGTCACACTGCTCAATAGCGCTAATAGAGCCATAGTGAAGGGATATTTTTTTGTTCAATTAAATTTCTTTATTTAATTTATTTAATTTTTTATGGAATTACTACATTGCATTTATCAACAACAAACGTATGCTAATAGTTCTTCTTATTACACACACGAATATTGATTATTTATACAGGGGTCTCAACAATGACAGAATCATTTGCGAAAAAGATTTAAGAATTTTACTATATTTATGTTTTTCTATCTGTGTCAATTAAAATACGTAAAATATCTTAATCATATTTTGATTATAGTTGTTTGGTCCAATCTATTGCGATTTTGATTAAATTTCTAAGATTTAAATGTTTTATATATATTAAAATATTTTCAAATAGAAACTAATATTTATTTGTTCCGCTTATCAAAATAGTGCATATGTACTTTCATATTAATTATTGCACAGTCATTGTTGATAACCCTGTATTGGGTATTTTATTGTCTTGCGCATTAAACAACAATTAAATGAAATACAAAATAAAAATTATTACTTAATTCACTGCCATGCTATAACATGTTAATAACAGTTAAATATTTGAACCACATTCATTTTGAACGCCCAAAATCGATTCATTTTTACACTTTTTACTATCACTAATTAAGTTTATGAGCATGCAAATGAACATTGTTGCGATCTATAACCAAATGCCATTATGAGGTAATGCAATATACAGCGTCACATGGAACGTTTTATAACTGGTCAACGTTTGTTATAATGATTCTCTAGGTCATTTAAATACAAAAGATAAAATACAGGAAAAACTGCACAATAACGATAACTTTAATAATAAAATAATATTTCAAATGTTATTATTGATAATGTTAGTATATTCTCTAAAAATATATTAATTTTTAAATATCTTTTAAAACTTATAAAGTATTAAAAAGTATTAACATATTGTGTTAAAAAGCGTTTAATGAAACAAAATTTAATTAACCTTTCGCACACATTTCTTTCAAATTATATTATAAGTACGTGCGTGCGATTCCTACAATATTTGTATTGTATAACCTTGCACTATAAAACATACACATGATGATGATGATGATGTACTTAACTTATAACATTTAATGTAATTATAGAAAGTGTAAATAATACCCCGCAATTAATTATGTGTATAATTTTGTAATTGAAGGAGGAAGAGAAGCATTAAAGGGCCATAAAGTGTACGACCCATTAATTTCATTCAATTTTAAACTTATTACAAATGACGAAATTTTATCATAAGTCATAAATATAGTATTTGTAATAAGTAATATAGTTAAATAATGTATAGCTCGTAGTAGTACAAGGTTGTGTACGGTAGATACAATAAACAATTGAACGGTTCAATTAAATTTGAATTGTAAATTCAAATAATAAATAAAATAAATATAACTTCCAACGCAGAAACCATTTGCGTTTATTTTAAGTAAATGTCTTTTACCGTTCATATGAATGAGAAATGTTTGTTTACATCTAGTATGATGTATCTGTCACGGCAAATAAATTTGAAATTACTTAATATTACGAAAACTATTTCTCTCTGTAATTGCAAAAAAATTATATTAAACTATATTCAAATTGTCGACAAAGCAGGTTTGATTTACAGTAAAAACTGATCTTGAAGAATTTCAGCGAAAAGTGCATACCAGCTATCAATATTAACAAACCAAACTAAAAAGTGAGCACTGTGTTTAAAGAATCGTCTGCTAAGTATTTGTAGTGCATTGAAAAATTTTCAAAAATGCTTACACACAAAATATAGTTGGTTTTATAAAATCTGGGTATTTTTAATATTTCAATAGTTTTATACAAATTGTTTCTTATAGTACCCATCAGAGTGGCAATATTTTGAATAAAATTTTGGTTGTTTTAAGATAAATCAGATTAAAAATGACATATGGTACAATTTAATTAAATAACATATTATTAAAGATAAAGATGATTTGAGTTCAGAATTAATACAAAATATGTTTGCAAAATTGCAAAATGAGCTTAACAAGTGTTAATAAAAAAACTTTACTTGAATAAATGTCAATAATATATGTTATACCTCTAATTATTTCTTGTATTCGGTGTTGCATGGTACTATATTTTGCCATTTCTCTTAAAATGCTAAACGAAGTTCATGTATTGTTGTTAGCTCAACTGCAAAACTTTTAAGTTACCTCGACAGTATGTCTCAATTATGTTCTATTGGTTTTCCTTCTATTGTAGATGCTGTTCAATTTTTATTCTATTATTCATTTCATCCAGATATTTAGTGACGAATTTGCTTACATTAGCTCGAAAACATTACCGATAAATGGACCAGAATGTTTTCAAACAAATTTGAGCTTGGCTAGTTAGTGACGCGGCAGCACTTTTAATTATGTTGTTGATCTGCAAACTTTTAATCCAATAAGCAGATTCTGATTCCACGGGAAAAAGTATGTAACTTTTGTATTTAGCACTTTTCTTGTTACGTGATAGATTACACAGTAACCATGGCATTTTTTTCTTGATTAATGCGTTATATACCACGCAATATGAAATGTGTTTTTTTTTGTAGAATCGGAATTTGCACAAAATATTGGAAAATTTTAAAATTGCTTTCCCTCCCAATCCCTAGGAGTGGAGGTGGAGAGTCGAGAGTGGTATCATTGGATAGCCCTTTAGAAAATATTAAAGGATTTTGCGAACTGTATACTTTGCCTCGAAAAATTGCAAATAAATTATTATTTGAAATACGTTCGTATCATGTTGATTGCTGCTGACAATTTTATGTGTATTGTGCTAGAAATAAACTAGACGTGCACGCAATTATTTTATATGTATAACATATTTAATAATAAGGAATTAAAAATTCAAAAATTCACTTCTCCTCGATATACTTAAACACACATTCATACGTACATACGTACATAGATACTTGCATACACACATTTTTTGAAAGCTAGTTTTTTCGTGGAACTACCTCCTAAAAGTATATTTCCGCTGAAATTGCAATCTTGAATTTTTGGTATGAAACCAATACTTTTTCCTATATAGGGGAAAAGTAGATAGTTATTTAGATTATACGTCCGGTAAATGACGTTTTACAGTATCGAGTAACTTGTTTCGAAATGAGTACTGTGGGAAATCATTAGCAAACGTATATCGTGCAACATTTTTTTCACCCTATGGATCAAATTTGTTTGAATTTTTTTTATAAGAATTACAATATTATGTTACAGCTTTAAATTATTATACGTCAAGTTTAATGTCATATTTTGATAATTGTATATCATTTCAAGATTTGATTTGAATTTTCTCACGCAGATCAATTAATAAAGAAAAATTGTAACCAATACACATGTTAATGATGATTAATAATCTCGATCTGATTTAGAAACTATTGTTTGTATAGAATTTAATAAATCCCGTAAAAATTGTAGTGGGGTAAAGTATTTTAATACTGTAAAGTTTTATTTTCCGGACTGTAATGAATTCGGGAAATCAAAAAAACGTGACATGACGAAATAAAATAAATTTAAAACCTCTTTAAAAAATGTACAAGTTTTCTTTAATTATAGAAACATTTATTTTAAATTTTTCAATCGTTCGGTACAAGAAAATGTCTTATCTAGTTATCAAACAGGACTTTTTGGGTCAACAAATAACTCAGTTTGGCATAATTCTTATCTTACACGTTAATTTGTATTTATTTAATTACACACATTATTTAATGTTGATCTTTTCTTTTAATAATCTAATCAGAAATTATTGTATTAGCAAACAACAGTCAGCAATAATATGAAACTGTGAGAAAAATTTATATTCTTATTTCTAATTGTATATTGCTTTCTTTATGGGAAAAGATTTTTTGTCAAACAGGACTCGAAACTTAAAACGAACTTTATTACAATTAATTGCGTCAGACGTTTTGAAGAGTTCCCCTTATGTTTATCAGCGAATTAGTTGTAACGCAAAATAATTTTCATTCATAAATACATAACATTTAATACAATTACGGCAAGTGCCAACAATAATTAATTCAGAAATTGCGCAAAGATACTTACTTATATAGTTATTAAACTATTAGCTATTTTTGCCGTTATCATTAAGGAATTTTTACCCAAAAAAGTACACCAAAAGATATTATTCCCACAATTTATATCTCTCTGTATTAGTAATATTTGGTGCTTTTGTTAAATAGGATTGTATATCTTGAATTGTTTTTTTCAGGATTGCGAACTTTACTCGCAGTATCTAGTTTATTAATTATTATTTACACAATCTCTTATGTATCTCTAAACAAAGGGCGAGTAAATTAGTAGATCAGCGAGTAGTTTAGTTACTAGCCGTTTGCGAACAGACAAATTTACTCGAGTAAATAGTCAGTTATAAATAGTTTAGTGGTAAATAGGTCACTAGCCATTCGCTACTATACTATCTCAGTCCGAATAAGCCTTTAAACTGCTGGTTTGCAATAGGGCGAGTAGTTTAGAAGAGTAGCGAGTAGTTTAGTGTCTAACTCTGTGCGGTGCGAAGAGACACATTGAGTAAAGTAGACAGTAAAATCGATTATAAATTGGTTTAGTGCTAAGTAGGTCACTAGACATAGATGATTGCCATCCTCTATTACATTTCAAAAAGTTAAATAGCGCCCAACATCTTCCAATAATTAAGTGAGCGTTTTACAAACCAATAATTCCGTGAATTCCTTAGAATGGGAAAACATGTCACAAATGTATGTATGACAACAACCTGTATGGTAGTAAATTCTCCTTTTTGGTATCTTAAATAGACTTATATCTTTTGCCGAAGATATATTTTCTATATTATTCTTGGTATTTCCTTGTCACCTTGAAAGATTGGGGACATTGGGACTATTAGTTTTGTTGCTTGGAATAGAGAAGTTTAAAATAAATGATCTAATTTCACGAGGCTATATGCGGCAACAATTAATTATAGACAATTTTTAAGACATTCTTCATAAGAGTTCATTAGTGCACCTTAGCGATTTCCACGTCAAAGCAGTATAAACAACGAATAATTGATGTTTAGAGCTACCGCTAGTAATAAAAAAAATATGTGCTTGAAATACACACAGTAGAAGTAAAATCAAACTCTAGTCAAATAGATGAGGAAATTGATACATAGCGGGTCTTTTCAGCACCTTCCTCATTTATTATCAGTTTTACGTTTAAAATGTCATAGTTACGATACTTTTACAACCTCAATTTTTTTGTCGTAATTCATAAAAAAGACTTAAAAATATTGTGAAATATTAAAAAATCAAAAAAAGGTGTAGCAATTTGCAAAAAATAATTTGTAAAACAGCATACAATGTAAAAAAAGCACAGAAGTTAAAATGCTGAAGGAATTTGGAGAAGTTATAAAAATATTTAATAGATCATAATACGAACTATCAATAAATATTTCAAAAAATACCTTAAAATGTGTAAAATGTCAAAATTTGCAAACTTGGTACAAAATGTTGAAAAATTTATATTTATAGAAAATAATGAAAACTCTTCAGAACGAACTGTTAGTGAATGTCGAAAACGTTACAAAAATTAAGGGCGGTATGTGTGTGTATGTTAGTTTTATGGTTTACTCGACATTTTAAATGTTTTGTTGTTTATCGATCGTCACATTGACGTTGGATTAAAAAATTCACGGTAATTTGTTTTTTTTGTAAATCTTTTATAAACTTTTTTTAATTTTTGAAGAAGCAAATCTAGCCAACAATAATATGGTTATTTGTTGTTTTTTTTAAATTTTGGGAAGTTTTGCAATGGAATAAAAACAGTTTCGTATGATTCACGAACGAAAAACATTTTCTTTTATTAATTTATTTATTTTTATCAATTTTTAGTCAAGATACTGCTTGAGATTATGGAAACGGAAAAAGTCAAATTGGATTAACTCAAATGTATAAAAATCTCAATATTTAAAATATTAATTTTTACATGTAATCAAAATGAGAACTTTAAATGTCATTCATTTATTTATAAAAGTAATTAAAAAAAACCATATTATTTACAATTTATAAATTTTGTTAGTGCTTTAAATTAGCGCTATGTAAAACGTATGCATACTATAGAAAAAATAACGATATCAGATTATATCTAAAGAAGTTTTTTTCACGTAATTATAAACTTTGAAGTAATTAGTTATTTTATAAATTCATAACCCAGCAATAAAATGCAAGGCCAATGTGCGTGTATCTTATATTAATATACTTTGTTTAAGAATTTAGATAATAATTATACAATTGATTGCAGGTGCCGGGCAAGGAGTACTGATGCCTGGAATGTACATAGCCGTGAATTCGTATTTTAAGAAACGTCTAACTTTAGCGATAAGTTTTCAAGTAACGGGAGCCAGTTTATCACAAATATTTATGCCCCAAGTTTGTCATTTCCTTGTGGGTGAATATGGAGTACAGGGAACCGTCCTCATCCTTTCAGCGATCTCATTTAACGCTATTCCTTTTATAATATTATTAAGACCGTTACCAAAGACAAAACCGCCAAAAATAAAAGAAATAGAATTAGCATGTAGTGAAAAGGTAATTTGTTGTTATCCATATTTGTTTTTGTTTTCAATTTATTATTTTTCAGCAACACGTCTCTGAAAGGTTATTATCACCAGTTTATCAGGAAACTACGTACCCTGTAAAAAATAAACAGAGCCGCACGAAAGAGATTATTAAAATGCTGGATTTAGAATTGTTTGGCGATCGTGTTTACGTGATCATCATTGTTGGCATGGGCATTTCATTCGTTTCAGAATTAAACGTAATATTGATGACACCGTTCATATTGGCGGAATTAGCGCTGTTCGATAATAAAAACGTTGCGACTGCAATGTCAGTGCAAGCCTTTTCAGATATTATTGGAAGGCTTTTGATTCCCATTTTAGCTTATCGCGCTGGGGTTCCAAATAAACTGATGTATATTGTTTCATTGCTCGGTTCTTCTATTGGAAGGACTTGTAAGTTATTCATGTTTTAATTAAAATTGCAATTTTATAATATTTTGTTTATAGTACTAGCATTCTTTTACGAACAAGAGGCGTGTGTGTTTTTGGTTAGTTCAATTATAGGATTATCAAAAGGAATCAAAGCTGTTTTCCAATCAGTTATTATACCAAAAGTTGTAAGTAGGGAGAAATTGGCAGGTGCTACTGGACTATCGATGGTAGTAAATGGGTTACTATCGATAATTATAGGGCCTTTGATAGGTATGTTAAATATTATTATACATTTTTAATAAAAAGGGTATACTGGAAGTTTTATGTCAATGGTATATTTAATAATTATTATTATAAAATAAACACTGCAACATATAGAAAATACCTGGAAACACGTGTCTGTATCATATGATAAAAAGATGAATTTTAATGAATGATGATTGCAATTCTGCATTACAAAATGATTTTGTAACTGAATTACAATAACATATTATTCAATACGTTATCGATAATCTCAGAATAAATATAGATAATTATATTCATTAATTTAATTGCACAACTATATTGAAATTAAATATTTATAAATTGGAAGTTTTATTACATTGAATTTTTTGTTATAATTCTTGCTTTCTTTGATTTTAAATTTGTTTTTTTAGTTTTTATATCAAGTTTGTGGTGATTTTGTAATGATTTTGATAAATGTTTTAAATTTATTTAATATTTTGAACTTATTTTAATGGCTTATTGGGCTAATTTTTTGAAGTGTCCATATAAATGATGTCCTTAAAAGCAAATTTTTGTCTGTTTTTATCAAAAATTTTTTTTAACCCAAAAAATTATTTATTTGTTAAAAAAAAAATAAGGGTTCTGGAGTTTGAAATGTGCGTAAATTAAAATTATTTTCAATTTGACAATAAATTTTACCATAAGGGTTGGCAATGGGTTCTTCTCTGAGATCCTTGTTAGCAGATATATTTATGTCCGTAATCGAAGAAAAAATTTAAAATTTAAATTTGACTAAAAATATATTTCATTTTGCTACCGATATGTGGATGATATAATTGCATATTTTATTTGTTCAGTTGACGTGTACGTGTCAACTGAACCAATTTTTAAATTTAATTAATAGCATACGTCCCAAACCTAAATTCATGCAAGAAGAACAAAATAGTTTAATTAAGTTTCTAGACTTAACATTAATCCACAAGGACAATAAAATTGAGTTTAATATTTTTAGAAAACCGACAAATTTTAACTCCACCGTTCCCTTTAACTCTAATCACCCAATGTCACATAAGCTAGCAGCATATCATTCCATGGTCCACAGAGCTATTTCAATTCTTTTATTAAAATATAATCTCACAGTAATGTCCATCGCAAAGAATAACGGATTTCCAACAAAACTTATTCAAAATTTAATAAACAAGAAATAGTATCAACAGACGATGACTCATATTTACCCAACGACGGAAAATTTAAACAAAAATTTATATAAAAAAAATTAAATTTCTAAAAATATTTTAATCGCCATTCTGCGTTTTCTTTACTTAATTGATATTTATACAAATACCAAGCTTGATCTTCCAATAAAAACTTTAAAAATTTATTTCAACTTCTACTGTAGTCAACTCAAAAATTTAAAAACACATATTTGGAAACCGTTTATTTTTCTAAAATTTGCGCATCGCATTTTCGATCTCAAGAAATTAGGGTTGGCTAACCATTTTAAACAACGTACAGGGTTTTATATTTTTATTAATTTGCGGATTTAATACTATAAATAGAAAGTCTGCTTATTATTAATAATTGAACATGTTGTGACTTTCCGAAACGTGACTTCGTAAAAAAGAAATAGTTTTTTAGAAGAACTACTAATTATTATAAAAATACAGTTAATTATTAGAAAAGAATGTAGTTTATTTATTTAATAACAAAACTTAGATTAGACCATGGCCAATCAATGTTGTTGGTAAAAAAATCTTAAGTATTGTAATTGTAAATTTTCTTGCGTTCAGTGTTTTCGTTTCAATTTTACAAAACATAATATATTTCGGTATTATGTTCAAGTGTATTTGACTTTGCTTCTGTGCTACTATGACATAAAATGAACTCAAATAAATTGCGATATCATCGGAATATAAAGCCAAATTTGTTCGATCAAAAACTGGCAGATCATTAATGTTAAATAATTTTGGAGCTAAAATTGAGCCTTGTGGCACAACAGCACCATAGCTTAATAGAAAATAACTTCAATCAAACATCACAAAGATTATTTATTACCGTAATCTGTTTCAGAGGATAGTGTGTCGTTTACTTTCATCTGTAAGTTTTTATATTATAGTTAACTGTATATGAATTTGATAATGTATGTTGGATAATTTTGTGATCAATTTATAAATCAGACCGTTTATCCATACTCGGTCAAAAACATTTTTGACATAGAGCATGATCATGCAGTCACTTTGTCCGTGTTAACATTTATATTGATGGCATTAACAATACGAACAATTTGTTAAAATTGTTAGACCATGTCCACTTTAAAAACCAAATTAACTATCAGTCATTAATTCATAGTCCAAATCAAAAGGTTCCAAACGTTTCATAATATTTTTTTCAGTTAACTTGCCTAATGTTGCCAGTAAATCTATTGGGCGATAAGACTCGGGTGATGTTGCTGTTTGTGAAGGTTTTTTGATTGGCAATACACAAACTATTTTCCAAGCAGTTTGAAAATAAATAAATTTGATAATTGTGTTTATAATGTAATGAATTTGAACAAGTGTCTTTCGTGTGATGTGTTTCAGTACTATGTTTTGAATGCCATCATATTCGGCCGCTTTTAATGATAGAAGCTTTTTGATGGTTTTCCTGACTTCCTTTGGACTTGTGAGAATTTTTTAATCTCATGTATGATAGATGAACTACTTGTGGTTGCAGGTTGTGACGTAGAAAAAATTTGACTGATTGGTACTTTCCCGGTACCAAAGCAGATTTCAGCAAAAGCAAGTTTACTTTGCATTACATAAATTGGCGCTACTTTACAGAACTTGTATTGACAATTAATTGACAAATATGTATTTTACAACTTTTTATAAAAATTACGCCCCCGTATATAAATCTTACTGGTTTTGAAATTTTTATACAAAACTAATTAATTAGTCATTTTTCTTTTTTAATACTACGGAGGACAACGCCAAATAAAAATATAAAATGTATAAATTCATTCAAAACTTTTTTTTTTCTAATATGAAACTACTTTTTCTTATTTTTAGTTATAAATCCATAAAATACGCCCTTAATTAAACCTTTTTTAAAAATATTTCCATGGTAACCAGAAATCAATAAAATTAAAACTGGGTATTATAGTCTTAATGTCTGGGTATTAATGTCTTCAATTATGGGTAACTGATCAGTAACTGATCAGATATCTATGTCATTATTCTATTTTAATGTAATTGTAGGGCATAAATAATATAATTATATAGGTTTAATTCTTAATTTAATAAAGCAAATTAATTACCTTGATTTTTGTTTGAAGAAATAAAATCGTGCAGCTCATCATTACTTTGATCAGTCGATTCCTGCCAATAAATATTACTTTTGGGAAACGGTTGACTATTGTCCATAGAAAATTGGGGTCGCGCAAGTATACCGTCCAGAAACAATATAGCAAATAGGAAGACAAGCTTCCAAAACTAGAACAAATATGAGTGATGTATAGAAGGTTCATTTGATAAACATGTGTCTTTTATTCAATTTACATAATCAATATCCAGATAGGTAAGTACACACGTCTGCCGTGTATAAAATCACATTTGGGATTAAAAAAGGTTATATGCAGAAAAGGAATGTAGAAACATGTGGAAAGTTCTTATATGATATAATTTTATTTTGTTTCATATTTGTGTTTTATATTTGTTTGAATAAATAATATTTCATACTTACAATTATTTTATCCATTTTCCAATTTATTATGCCATGAATTATCTGTAACAACAAATAGCTTAGTTACTCACTCTTGGTTAATTATTTGAATATGGGTCAGATCAATTAATTTATATATATATATATATATATATAAATTAATTGATTTATATTATTATATATAAATTATTTGAATATGGGTCAGATCAATTAATTTATATATATATATATATATATATATATATATATATACTAATGAATTGATTTAATTGCTAACAATTTAATTTTGTTCTATAAAAGCAGTCAGATTTAAATGTTAAAAATTACTGTTTGACATTTATTTATAGATACACTGTACTGATAAATAAATAATGCTTTACTTTAATTAAAACTTTATTATGTTACTGATAATATACCCAACAGACTACGTTTACAATGTAATAATGATAAAAAATCAATTTTAACCTTACAAATATTTCAGACAGCAAATTCTGGCAGGTATAGATAGTGGTTATCGTAAAATAAATCAACGTGCCATGTAATGTATAAAAAAGAACTAAATTTCATCAATTCGGCATGGTATACACATTTTACATCGTGTAGGGATAGAATATAAAGCATAAAAGCTACCAGGAACTAAGCCAATGAAACATTTTACAGCTTACTCCGTTATACTATTTAGGTATGTACTGCGATGTAATGAAATGATTAATTTTATTACAGCTTTCTGAAATCCCACTACAAATTTCCCTGATTTCAAATGCAAGATACATTTAAATTTAATATTTTTCTTAATTTTATAATTCATATATTTTTCATATAAACTTTTTGCTTAACTCATTACATATATGCAAGTTATCTACCGGTCCCACAGTCTCACGCGGATCAACACCACCTGCAGTCCAGTTTGCAGAACGTTATCTTATCAAGCTTAAGGCGACCAGACGAATTCGCAGCTGCATGCTGTGCTTGCAGATATCGTGGAATAAAACAGTGCGCGGCGAGCCGCTTGCGAGTAGTCGAACTTTACCTCTAAAACTTGTAGTTATAT
>JARJEC010014539.1:0-13358 GCA_030264575.1 Tachinus sp. AB-2021 | reverse complement strand
TTGAAAATAAATTATATTGCAAACAAAATCAATAAAAATTATATAAACATTAATGAATTATTTTAAAAATCATATAAATTTGCAAAAATTGTGAAAATTAAGCAAATCGATAAAAAATAATTAAATATTTCGAAGGTCATAGAAATTATGTACAGAGTAAGAAAATCGATAGAAATTAAATAAATTTGATAAACCTTTTTACATTGCTAACATATTAAAAAAAGTAAAATACTTCAATGAAAATTATTTAAAAATTAATGAAACGCTTTAAAGAATTTAAAAAAATAATGACATACATACTTGGAAAATTGTAGGAAATGAAAAAAAAATTAAGAACTAAAAGAAGTGTAAATATTGAGAAAATCAATAAAAATCACTGAAACGCTTTAAAAAACAACAAAAATTTGATTAAGCTAAAATTAATGAAACTTTCAAAAAGTATTTGATTAATTTTTAATTTAATTTTTTTTCATTTGTCTATTTAGTTTCTTTCAAAAATAGTCAAATAAAAAAAAATTTAAATGAATAAATCCGAAGTTAAGCAAAGCTAAATATGTACCATATTATAATGTTATATATGTATAAAAATCTAATATTAATGAAATTTTGAAAATCATCCGAAATTTGTCGAAAATCAAACAAGAAAATGAAAAACCTGAGATAATTAATCAAAATTATCTAAAAGTTATTAAAACACATTGGAAATTATTGGAAAATTGTTGAAAAAAGAAAATTGAGAAAAATTAAGAAAATTATTAAAAATAACATTTAAAAAACATATAAATTTGCAAAGATTGTGAAAATTAAGCAAATTAATAAAAAATAGTGAAATATTTTGAAGATCATAGAAATTTGAATAAAAAATAAGAACAAGTTATGAACAAAGTAAGAAAATCAATAGAAATTAAATAAAAATTGATAAAACTTTTTACATTATTAACATAAAAAAAAGTGAAATGTCAATGAAAATTATTTAAAAATTAATTAAACACTTTAAAGAATTCAATAAAAGAACATAATATAGAAAAAATAGTGACATCATACTTGGAAAATTGTAGGAATTGGAAAAAAATTGAAGAAACAAAAGAAATGTAAATATTGAGAAAATCAATAAAAATCAATGAAACGCTTTAAGAAAACAACAAAAATTCGATTAAGCTAAAATTAATGAAACTTTCAAAAAATATTTGATTAATTTTTTAATAAAATTTTTTTTTTCATTTTTTTATTTGATCTCTTTCAAAAACAATCAAAGAAAAAAAAATGAAAATGAATAAATCCTATACTAAGAACTAAGACTAAGAAAAACTAAATATGTACCATATTATAATGTTATATATGTATATCTAATATTAATGAAATTTTGAAAATCATCCGAAATTTGTTGAAAAGAGAATATTGAGAAATACTAAGAATATTAATAAAAATAACATTTAAAAAACATATAAATTTGCAAAAAATGTGAAAATTAAGCAAATCAATAAAAAATAGAGAAATATTTTGAAGGTCATAGAAATTTGAATAAAAAATCAAGAACAAATTATGAACAGAGTAAGAAAATCAATAGAAATTAATTAAAAATTGATAAATAATGAAATTAAATAAACTTTTTACATTGTTAACATATTAGAAAAAAAGTGAAATATATAAATGAAAATTATTTAAAAATTAATGAAACACTAAAGAATTCAAAAAAGAAATCTATAATCTATAATTATAGAAAAAATAATGACATTCATACTTGGAAAATTGCATCAAATAAAAAAAAATTGAAGAAACAAAGGAAGTATAAATTTTGAGAAAATCAGTAAAAATCAATGAAATTTCTTTAAAAAACAACAAAAATTTGATAAGCTAAAATTAATTAAACTTTCAATAAGTATTTGATTAATTTTTAATTTAATTTTTTTTTGTTTTTAGTCTAGAAAAAAAATTGAAAATGAATAAATCTTAAGTTAAGAAAAACTAAATATGTACCATATATAATTTATATATATATATATATATATATATATATATATGTATATATATATATATAATATTAATGAAATTTTGAAACTGAAAATCACAGAAGAAAATGAAAAAATTATCTAAAAGTTATTAAAACACATTGGAAATTATTGGAAATTTGTCGCAAAAAGAAAATTGAGAAAAACTAATAACATCAATAATTATTATAAAAAAATACTGAAATACTTTAAAAATTTGTAGAAAATTAAAGTAAAATGTGTAAATTAAAAAAAAAGTTATATAAAAATAAATGAAAACAATCCAAAATTTGTGAATAACAAATAAAATTATTTACCTGAAATTAGTTAAAAAATCAAAGAAAAATTATGAAAAAAATCGATGAAGATTATATAAAAATTAAAGATGGTCATCTGAAATTGGTTGAAAATTAATGAAATAATTACGAAAATTTAAGGAAATTATTAAATATTATATAGAAATTAATGAAATACTTAAAAACCATTTGAAATTTTTTGAAAATAAAACTATTTTTTTATTGAGAAAATCAATGAAAAACATTTCCAGAACGTGCACAAAATTAACAAAGTAAATTATTTTAGCATAAATATTGTGTAAGTTACAAAAAATGAAATATCAAGGTAAATGGTTATGAAAAGTGAAAAAATAACTTTATATGAAATATCTGATGGCGTTTTAAGACGTCTGTTGCTATGGGCACTTGGTAGTAAAAAAAATATGGCAAGCCAAGTGAAGTTCGTTCGTAGAAATATTAGTGACAGTGACAAACAATATCATAAGTGACAGTGACAGTATTAAGCAAAAAATGGCAAAGCTTTTCTTGAAAAATGATTTCACATGATGGCGGTTCTCCCGGTTTTCATTAAAATTTTTCACTTATCCGTAAAATGAAGAAAATTGGAAAATAAACTTTTCTATCGATTTAAAAATTAGATATGCTTTGCAGAGCAACAAGTTATATGTATTTGCTGACAACTTGACACGTCCGGCGTGATCTTATTGCATACATGCATACACACACTGCCGATTTTATATATATATATATATATATATATATATATATATATATATATTATTATATAGAAGATATAAATACTTTCACCTAAAACAGAACAAGAAAAAAAAAACGGAAACATCATAATTTAGAAATGAAATTTTAATATAATCGATCGATTAATAATACTGACACGAGACAATAATGAACGTTGTTGGACAAAATAAACATACAAATTGTATGCGCCAATTTCATTGTTAACAATAATATATATGTTTTGTGGTACAAGAATTAAATCACCCTTTATTGTAATATTGTTGGCAATAACAAACAAAACTTCATTTCGGCCGATTGTACTCAAATTTTTATCAATTTAAAACGGTTTTAATTGAACCGCAAATCCCATTTACGATGTCATTTGAATTCCGCCTGGACAATATCATAACGAATCAATATACACGTAATGTTCGGACAATACACCGATATCGAGGGTTCGTGAAAAATCGCCATCAATAGGGGGTTGGATATTTTATTAATATACCCTGATCTTTTGGGTTTGATGTATGGCCTGGCCTGTGTGCGCTTTCAACGAGCGTGGTCAGGCGGAAGGACTAGAAATAAAGGGAACTCACGGGTAGTGTGATTTACGATTTTTGTAGATTCGATCAATTTTTTTATGAATTTTTTATATTACATTTGAAAAGCTCAAATAAGTGCAATGTCGTAATAATACATTTGTATTCAGATTATGTAATAACATGAAAACTGAAACTTTACAAATAAATTATTATGCGGGATTTTTTGAGAATCAAATAATTTACAATATTTTTTATAACCTTTTAAACATTCTAAAAAACTATAGAAGTATTTCTGTTCAATTTTAAAATATTAGATTGTAGTTTTTTGTACAAAAATATTATTTAATGCAATGTGGATTGTATTTAAATATAAATCTTTCAGTATTGCATAATTTATTTCTTTCGTTCTGCGATGATACTTGCAAATCAGTTTATAATCAAAATTTAAAATTAAAATTCCTAGACATCAATTCACTGCAACCTGTTTGGTTCTCACAATAAATTAAAAATATTGTTTTAACTCTCGCAAGCCATTCCTCCCAGCCGACAAGACAATAATGATAAATTATTGCGACATAAAACACACATTTTATGAATAATTGATAATATGTAGATGTATTTAAATTTAAAATATTCTTTTATTTCTTTTCTTGAAAGTAATTCCTATTTTTTTATCAAGTGAAGCAATTTTTTTATAATCTTTTGTATCTATTGAACAGATGTATAAACAGATAAATCGTTATTAATAAAATGCAATACATATATCTTTAAAATAAATGCAAGTTTTTATTTTAAAAAATGCCAAAACCAACAAAGAAAATTTGCGAAATGTGAAATATTGAGAAAAGTTCTATTTCGGAAAATTGTTAAATTTCACAAGATATCACGAAATGTGATAGAAAAGTAATATCAAGTAACGTTTGCGGAACATAGAGGAATATCATAAAATGTTGCTAAATATCACAATATATTTTTGAAATATCGGGACATCTCAAGAAATACATTATAGATTTTACTCTGTCTTGTCACAAGATGTTTTAAAATATCCAATAACGTCAAGAAATGAAGGCCTTTGGGACAAGGCTATTAGCCCCCCTATTATTGAGTAATGCAAATTAAAACTCAAATGTTAACAGAATCTGAACTTTTTAATTGAATTTTTACACGTTTGTTAGATACTCCATTATTCACAGAAGATTGTAACATGTTAATAACATAACTCATTACAACTTAAAAAATGCAACACTTTAAAATTTAAGATGTGGCTAATAGAGTTGTTGCCCTGAGGTCTTCATATGTTTGCGAAATGCCGAAAATTGCTTTCATATCTCAAAAAATTCGAAACATTTTCATAAAGAAATATCGCAATTGTAGAGAACTGAAGCGAAATTTTAAAACGTCGCAAATTCTAACATTTTCATAAATATTGTTAAATAATCAATTATTGTCTGCATTTGAATGTTGGCGGTTGTAGCGACTTTGAATTTGAGTAATGTTTGATTGTCAAATCTTTTCTATTCAATCTTTTTAGATTTAATTGCCAGCTAGGCGGTGTGTTTATGGTTGCCTCTAGGGTGTTCCAGATGGATTTCTAGTATTTTTATATTTTTATACAAGAAAAGGTAAACGAAAAGATAACCACTCACTTTGACTATTTGTTTTTGAATGTCTCAATTGTTGAGCAATGTTAAAATACCGCAAAATGTATGCACAATGTCGAAAAATGTTACCACGCAATAATAATAAAAATAATAAAAGTCGTCAAATTGTCAAAATGACTATAAATATTAAGATTAATATTTTAAATTTCACCCAGTTTTCAAAATATCCGATAAACTCAAAATGTCAAGAATGATTTCATTTCTCAATAATAGTTGAATCGTTTTTATATTTTTTTCAAAAAAGCAAATTTATTGTGAAATTTGCGTAATTGGTTGTGGAATTTTTCAAAATTCAAAAATTTGTTTAACTTTTTGGAAATTTATTAATGGCTATGTTTGCTTAAAATTCTAAGGAATATCTTGTAGTATTTTTCGAAATTTGAAAAATGTCTAAAATATGTTAACATTTTTTTGAACTTTCTGAAAATTTGTAATATTTTTACTCAAAATTCCAAAGAAAATTTTTTTAAAAATATGTTAACGAAAAGTTGTAAGGTTCAAAATCCCAACATTTTCCAAAAAAAAATAGTATATATATATTATAAGTAATTTTATTTCAAACTTTTTAGAAATTTGTTAAAAAGCATCTGAAATTGTAACTGTAAATTTATAAAAATAGATAAAACTTCTGTGGAAGCTAACAAATGTAATTTTCTTTCACAAAATTCTAATGAAGCAAAACAAATGCATCATTTCTATGAATTCAAAAATTCTTTATTATTTTTTAATGTAGTTTGGGCAAATTTAAGAAAATCAAAAAATGTTTTGTTTTGAGAAGTAACACTCCAAATTCTAAGGAAACCTAATTACTTATTCTATTTTTTTGTAAGTTTAAAATAAAATTCTTTTATGAAAATAAAACATCGATTCCTTTGCTTCATGGAAATTTGTTATAATTATTTTAAATTAAAAGAAAACTAAGTATTCCTAGTCTTTTAGAATTTTGTAAAAGTAAAAAGTCGACAAATTTAAGTTTGTTTTTGGTTCAAAATTTTATGCAAGAAAAAAATCAATTTTTTTTAAATTACAAAATTAAAAAAATTTACTTTTACACAATTAACAATTATAAATTTAA
Organism: Tachinus sp. AB-2021; assembly: GCA_030264575.1. Taxonomy (NCBI): domain Eukaryota; kingdom Metazoa; phylum Arthropoda; class Insecta; order Coleoptera; family Staphylinidae; genus Tachinus; species Tachinus sp. AB-2021. The sequence continues at coordinate 7,061 of JARJEC010014539.1, read as the reverse complement.
AATTCTAAGGATACCTAAAATCCTTTCCTATTTGTTGGAAATTTGTAAAAAAAACATAATAAAACATGTTCAATATTCTAAAAACCCCATTTTTCTTTTTTTAATTTGCAAAAAGTAACTACATTTATTATTTTGAAGTCGATTGTCAATTGAGTAAAATACTACTACTAGAAAACGGATGTTTGGCTTAATTAGAATTTCGAACAATATTAGATACTTTTTGGAAAGTTTAACACAAAATTGTTGTTTTTTTTTAATTTTACAATGACAATGACATATTTTAGATGTTTTACAAATTTTGAAAAAATAGAAAAGAATTTTTGAGATTACTTAAAAATTGGATCGAACATTTGTTTTACGAATTAAAAAAAATCTTTTTTAATTTTTAATTTTTTTTTGTTTTGCCCAATTGGTTATCCACCTCGAGTACTTTTTCCAATGTTGATGTATGTAGGTACTATTAAACCAGAGTAACGTAGTGTGGTCTTCGTGCAGTTCGATTAGATAGAGAAAGGGTAACGTGTACAATGCAAGACAAAATATAATAATAAAGTGAGTGGTTGTTGTCCTTTCTTGTAAAAGATTATAAAGATACTAGACATAAATCTAGTACACTTACTAGAACATATATTCACTCACACTGCCAATTAATAGTTACGTGGCGCTTAATCAATTATTCTGTTAATATTATTTCAATGCAATGCAAAAATAACTAAGGTGCACTGATGATCTCTTATGGCGAATAAAACAATTTTATGCGTTTGATTGTTGCCGCTTTATAACGGTGTAGGTTTAGATAATTGATTACAAACTTTGTACTTAATCAAAATATAATTCAGCATCCACATTTACTTCACGCACACTAGCGGAAACGATGCATCCGCGACACAGAATCGTGAGTGCGGAAAGAGCTTCTTGTTTTATATTATAATACACGAATATATTCTAAATTATGGCAAATTTGCGACAAAAAAACTTGGGCCAAAAATTTGTAAAAATTATCTAAAATGTGTACTATCAAATGGTTTCTTGAGTTTTTGAAAATTTGGGTCAAAATATTTTGCTCAAAATTTTAAAGAAACCGATAAATCTTTTTGAAAAAAAATTTTCAAACAAAACATAAAAGTATTATTTTCTGGACATTATATATATATATATATATATATATATATATATTATATGTTTAATATTTTAAGAAATATGCTTTTTACAATTTTTTTAAATTTTATATAAAGTCATAACATATTTTGACTAAATATGTGTAATTTTGATTTCTTTGAAAATCTTTATAAATGTGTTGTTAAAAAATATAAGGAAACCAAAAATGTATTTCTGAACTTTTTGGAAATGTGTGAAAAATATGTAAACTATATAGTGGCGCAAAATTGTACGGAAGACATTTTTTTTAAATTAAACAAAACATGTATATTTTAAGCTTTTTTAATTTTTTAAAAATCTCAATATTTCAACAAACCACAAAATCTTTCGATTATGTTTTGTTGAAAATTTAAAAAATATTTTTAAAGTAGGCTATGTAATTCTTAGAAAACCAAAAATGATTCTTAAACTTTTTGGAAGTTTAAAAAAGTACCTAAACTATTAATAAGGTAAATTATTTAAATTAGTTGGCTCAATTTAAAACAATAATTCTTTTTTAACGTATTGAAAATCTGTTAAATGTTGACCCAAAATAACAAAGATGCCAAAAATCCGTTCCTAAAAAATATGTTGGTTTTAATTTTCAAGGAAACCAAAAATGATTTTCTAAAAATTAGTTTGTACTTTTTCTTAAAATTGTAACGGAATCATTAAATCCTTTCTATAAGTTTTTGAAATGAAAATCTAAAGAAACTAAAAATCAAAAACCCTTTTGGGAATTTGTAAAAAAATATGTATGTATTCTCAAAATGTTTACGAAGATTTTTTTTAAATTAATATAAAATATCTCAAATATATTTTCTTCAAAACTTTTTGGAAATTAGTAAAAATAATATCTATATAAGGTTTTTTTTTAACTTACCAAAAACCCAAAGTTCTTAGGAAGCCACACGTTTTATTAATTTTTAAAATTAATATAACATGTTAAATGAGATTTTTAGAAGTTTAAGTAAAAAATATTCAAATTTTGATTTTTCAATTTTCAAAGAAGACAAAAATCTATTCCGAATTTGTAAAAGTCAGAAATAAATTTTAAATTCAAAAAAAGCATTTTTTCTTATAACTGTAATAAAATTAGAATAACATTTAAATAACGAATTTTCACATTGAACTGGACAATTGCTTTGACCCCAGATGTTGGATTTCAATTCTTTTATTCTGACAATTCAATCTTCTCAAGATTTTATCGAATTACGAACGAAAAAGGTCATAGAGGGCGCCTGATAAAGTAAACTCTCACACTCACACATGTAAAATAAATAAATTAGTGTAAGATTCCGCTTAAGTATATCCGTACGTAACGAAGGGAGAAAACCAACACACGCATGAAAAGAGAGAAAACATTATCTGTCAAAAAAGGGAGCACAGATACCTCGCCCCTCTTCTCCCTTCGCCATGATAAGCCATATGTTTGTGTGTGGGTTTCGTATCGGAAATCGAAGAGAGCAGACGTCTACGCCCCTTCGAAGCCGGAAGTTGGTGACGTAGTGACGTAGCCCCCCCGAGAGTCAGTAGTCTTTGATCACTCGGCCGGGTTGTAATGTCGGGCGGCTGTGTTGATCACAATTCTTCCATTTATTATTGCAATTAAGACATTATTGTTGATAACAATATAGTATAAGGGCAGTGCTAGTGTGATTCACGGCGGAAACCACTCATCCTATTTATCACGACGCCTGTTGGAAAAACCATACGGAAAACTCGTGCCGTACGTACGTACCCGCCCAGTGTTCAATAGTGATTGTGAATTATCATTAATTTATTGTTGGTGTTAATCAAATGACGCGCGAATATATCATACCAGATTGTGTTGAATTTATTAAAAGAGACGAATTTAAGGTTAGTCACTGGCAATCGATATTGAGGGAGAAATTATTATCCGTATGGTATTAAATAAAATGCGATTATCGTTTCAAATTACAGATAATTCCTTCATTATTAAGTTTTATAACAAGTATTAATTTTATTGCAGCAGGAAAGTTTCAAATTTAATGATTTATGTAAACTTAAATTATGGCGATAATTATATCCAGTGGTAGTAATTTTAATGGAATCGATAAGGCAAGGCTGGTTTAAATTTCCAATCTAAAATATGCATTTCATCTTTAATTTAAATTTAAATATAATTATAATTTAATGATGAAATTATTAAAATAATAAAGTACATTAATTTTACAAAATGTTTGTATGAAAATGTCGTAGGAAAATTAGTTTTATTTAAAAAAGGTTACCTCTCGGCTTTGATTCAACTTGACACTAGCTTGAAAATAGCAAAAACTCGGACTGCTCAATTATCTTCACATTTTGTGTTGTCATGTCCCTTTTCTCGTTCGTTGCGCTGATGGAAAATGTCTCGTGATGGAAAATGGAAGGTCGAATCGTCCATTTTCCGGTTGAACTCGTGCGATGTGTATATATAAAAAAGGAGTATGGACAGGCGGGACGCCGCGGCTGCGAATTGATTGGTGCCGCCCATCCCTTTTCCGGCTATGATTTTTCCGACGCTTTAAATATTTTTTTAATGTTTTTGCTAAAACGCCACCGACAGATAATCTGAATCCTTCCTGTGTGCGGGATTATTGGAATACATTTATGCTGATGCATTTTTTTTTTAAATATTCAGTAAAATTTATTCAGTTGGGAATTCTTTGGTTGGAGTTCATCAAAAATGCAATTGCTTTTTTATTGCAAATTCTAAATTGGACATCGCATGGGAGCTACAACCATAGGTAACTTTAACTACGACTACTTTAATAAAAAAAACTTGCATATTTTGTATACTTTTATGGAATATTTTGTTAAAAAAACAGGAAAATGCCACCATTTTTAAAAATCTGCTAAATTCTAATCAATTTTATTACATTTGCACATATGCAATTAATTCTAAAAAAATCCAAATAATTTTAACAAAACACAAAACTTAAACAGAACACATAATTAAAAAAAAACTACTATTTCTATTCAACAAAAAATTACAATTCCAAACGTATATATAACCTTATATAAACGTATAAATCCAAAAATTCCAAAAAATCTACATACTTCCAAAGAACCAAAGGCAATACCCATATACAAAAATTTCACAGTGATTACCATGAAGTTTTAACTAATTAACCAAAAAAGACAACTAAAAAAATCTTTAAATGGTTTTCTTTCGTTTCATCAACAATATAAAATTTAAATAGTTTTTTTATTCATTAAAAAACTGTTAAGGTTGTTTATTGGCATGTGACTTATTAGAATTTAAATTTGATTTGCGAACGCTGGTTAGGACGTGAGAAGAAAATTTGACTGATTGGTACTTTCCCGGTACCATCAAGAGCAAGTTTACTGTATATCCATAATGGCACTACTTTACAGAACTCAATTTGTAGTTGCTATTTTTATTATTGCTTGCTTATTTGTTAAAATTGACAAACATGTATTTCACAATATTCTTTCAATAATAAGTAAAAAAAATGACATATTACTTAAATAAGTAAAATTGGTATACGGGGGTATACCAATTTTACTTGTTTCGAATTTTTTATACTAAACTAATTAATTAGTTTTTTTTATACTACCGAGAACAACGCAAAATAAAAATATAAAATGAATTTATGAAAAAGGTTTTTCTAAAATGTACTTTAATAAATGATATAATATAAAACATTTTATTTATATTTTTGCCTGTTATGTTTTCAGTTAAAAATTATTAACCTCATCTACGGTCTTAAAAGGGTTGAAGCTTTTTTTTTTTCTTTTTGGTTATGAAACCATCTAAAACGCCCTTAATGCAAAACATATTTTAAATATTGTTATGATAAAAAGTATTTTTAATTTCTAAATTAGAAAAAAAATTATTACTTATAAAAAATTATTAAATTTTTTTAATTTTTTTACATATTACAGGGTGTCCCGTGAGGAATCTGTCAAACTTTAGGGATGTATGTACTTAGGTCATTTAAGCGAAAATTGTTATATCAACATTCAGCCGACTCAGAACGGCTAGTAACTTATGGCTTGTTGAAGAAAAGAAAGCCAACTAAAATTCTAAGGAGCAAGTTTTGAAAATAATTGCGAAACAATTTGTTATAGTTATAAGTTAACCTAACTGGTAATTGTGATTTTTTTTAAACATGAGGACCAATGAAGAATAAGCAGAATTAATATTTATTGGCGACTTTTGTATTGGTAACTCTGTGGTTACCATACTAGAATATTTTTGCGGTTTCCCACATCGTAATTCCGAATCGACGGGTATTTATTATTACGCATATACGACTGCAAAAAAACGGATTTAAACTAACTAAATTCAGAAAAGGTGCCTGCCTGTCCAACTACTACAACACGAATATAATATGCTTAGTATGATACAAAGTTTTCTGGGACTTAGCTAGAACTTCAGTCAAGACGTGACGAGACGAGATTAATCAAATTTATAAAAAAATGCTCTTGTCTTGGTCTCGTTGAATTTTCGGCATATCAATGTCGATTTTGAATCTCGACAAGATCTTGACAGGATTAAAAGAGTATTTTAAAGTTGACACATAACATAAAATATATATAATAACATATTTTTTAAATAAACCTTTATTAAAATAATAATTGTGATTATATATTTCTTTAAATGTGAGATCTCGTTTTGATCTTGTTGACAAGTTGTCTTGATCTCGATCTCTAACAAAAAATGCATCTCGTCTCGATTTTGAGCTCGATTTCATAATGAGATAAGAATTTCTCCTCTCGGCAGAAGCTATAGACTGTGCACTTGCAGAATCTCTTAGCATCTTATGCGCTACTGTGTGGAAAACATTGCACAATGCAGGTTTATATCTGTACCATTTACAAAAAGTAAAAATCTTAGACAAGAAGATTACCAGCTACGACTAGATTTTTGTCGATGGACTATTATAGTTCCTAAACATCCCAAAACATTTTATTTACCTATGAGTCAACTTTTACTCGTGACGATATTAATAATACTAGGAATCATATATGGGCAAAAAAGCTCATGCTACGATTGAAAGCAACGTTCAACAAAGATTTTCTATGAACGTGTGGTGAGAATTAACTTATTGGTCCACATGCTATTAATGGTCGTCTTGCGGGAAAAGTGTACCACATTTTCTTGTAAACGTATTACCAATATTTTTACAAGATGTTCTTTTGGTAATTTGAGCAAATTTTGTCCGTAACACGACGGAGCACCACCACATTTTCCCAACATAGTCATAGTATGCTTGGCCAGCAGGATCTCCACACTAAACTTCAATGGATTAAAGTATTATCTTTGACGACGCATGAATGACTTGTTTAAAAAAAAAATTATAAAATTGTTTTTTCTATTGAAGTATCAAAAAAGGAAATGAATAAAACTGAAATAACTAAAAAGGACTAAAACAGTTGTTATTTTACAAGTACAAAAAATGCTATATTTCGGATGAATGCAAAGTCAAATACGACGGCATGAATCCGAAGTACATTTTTGTCCGTGTAGCATACATAATTTTTTAGACGATTAAGAGGATTGTATAAACCGGAATTAAGTAAAATAAAGTCAATAGTGACATATTAACAAAGTATCGGTCATCAATGAATTTAGTTATGAAACACTCTCGGAAATTTATTGATTAATAATTATTATTAATAAATATTATTAATTATTTTATTTATTTATCATAATTGTCTCTGTTGATAGTGACCTGTCTTATATGTTACGACAGTCATGTCCTCAAATAAATTTTACGGACAAGTGCCGAAAATTGCAGTTGCTAGGCAATGCAATCCTATGGTATTAAGATACTTGTTAAATTTTTATTAATTACTTACATCATAAATGTGTATGAAAATAAATTAATTAATCCGATTTGTATACATTAATGTGGAGTTATGTATCTGACAAGTATTAATCAATTTATTGA
>JARJEC010014487.1:0-11759 GCA_030264575.1 Tachinus sp. AB-2021 | reverse complement strand
GCGGATGGCTCTAAGGTGAAAGTTGGAGACTTTGATGTTGTTCTCGTAGGGCAAGAGTTTAGGAGGTGGAAAAAGAGCGGGTAAAAACCACTAAGCAGTATGAGTTAAATTTGCTTTTTAACGTAACAGGCAATTTGACGGCTGACTTCATCCAAGTCAGTTTGCAGTTGTTCAAAGTTGTCGTTGCGCTCTCGCGTCTCCTCATGCATGTATAGTTTCCGGTGTACTTCTATTTGTACGCTGTGGCGGTTTTGCTGAGGTTTGCCCACATGGCTTACTAAGGCAACGCCTTTATAGGGATCATTTAAAGCAACAGAATAGCCTTTGTCTTTGAGCGAATCTGCTATGACATGAATGAACTCTGTAGAACTTGTTGTGCCATCACGATTGCCCAGCACAAAATCGGCTAACTCACAGGTTTTGGGTAGGCCCAGCCTCTCATAAGCAGCCGTTGGCATAGAGTGTAAGTTCAAGTGCCAGATGCCGCCAAAGCGCTGGTAAAGATCACGAACTTGTTGATTCAGTGTTTGATAATAAGGCACATAATAGCGATCAATGCGGTTTTCAACTTCCGTGGGCTCTAAAAGATGGTCATAAACAGCATAAGACTCACCTTCATGGTGCGCTGTTGTCCAGATGAGGCCTGCGCCCAGATTGGATTTTTCGCTAGGGCGAGCAGTATGTGACCAATATTTGGTAAACATGGCAATATCAATATCGTCAACACGTCGATTGGTGTCAATATAGCTGCGAGGGAACTCTGCTGCCAATAAAGTACCACCTACCTTTGGGATGTTATGCCATAAAGCATTTACATCTGTATCTTCTCCGGATCTGAGTACATGAAAGGGGAGGGTAAACTGAAAATCTTTTGGATAATGGGTGCCACTGTGAGGCGAGTCAGCAATCAAGGGCAGAGCCTCAGCTTCGGGTAGCGTGAGTGTAACGGGCTCAAAAGGTGTGTGCTGATCCATAGTTTTTACCTAAAGCTAAAACTCTACGAGTACGATGAAGTTGCAATTTTCTCTAAGTCATTTAAATGGCAGGCACTGATGTGACCCGCACCCAATCGTTGGTGTAATGGCATTTCTATTTTACAGCGATCAAACGCATTAGGGCAACGAGGGTGGAATGTACAGCCTGATGGCGGATTCAGTGGAGATGGTAACTCATCTTTAATCGGTTGGAAGCGCCTTTTCTTGGTGTCTAGTGTTGGCAGTTCTGATAGCAATGCCTGTGTATAGGGGTGATTAGGGTAGCGAAATACTGTATCTGTAGATGCAACCTCCACCACACGCCCTAAATACATGATCGCTACACGATCAGAAATATGGCCGACTACCCCCAGATTATGACTAATGAACAAATAGGTCAACTTATAAGTTTCACGTAGCTCCATAAATAAATTGAGCACTTGAGCTTGGATAGACACATCCAGTGCAGCGACAGCCTCATCACAAATAATGACCTTAGGGCGCAAAGCCAGTGCTCTAGCAATACCAATGCGCTGTCTTTGCCCGCCTGAAAACTGGTGGGGGTAGCGTTGCATATAGTCGGGGTCTAAGCCAACTTGTAGCATGAGGTTGGCGACAAAGTCTTTCATTTCCCTCTTCTTAGTTAAGCCATGGACTACGGGTGCTTCGCCAATGATGTCAAGCACACGCATGCGTGGGTTTAATGAAGCCATGGGGTTTTGAAAAATCATCTGTACACCCAACTCATAAGCATTGCGCTCAGTTGAGTTCATATCGCTTATTTTCTTGCCCATGTAAGAAATAGAACCTTCTGTCGCAGGCGTAATGCCAGCAATAACTCGCCCTAATGTAGACTTGCCACAGCCAGACTCCCCCACAATGCCAATCACCTCACCGGGGTACACGTCCAAGTCCACGCCGTCAACAGCATGCACTGTTGAGGGGGTGTTTTTTGCGCCCACCAAGTTGGCAATTCTTCCTGCTAAATCGACAGAATGTACAAAATGCTTGGCAATGCCTTCAAGCTTTAATAAGGGTGTGCCAGTCCTGCTGCTGGCATATAGATTATCTTCAATCATATTACGAGCGTTTTTGATTTAATAAGTTCCAGCAGCGTACTGTTTGCGTAGCGCTGACTTGAACAGGTTGTGGTTCTTGCAAACAAGCCTCAGTAGCATAAGAGCAGCGGGGGCGAAAGGCGCACCCTTGAGGTAAGTTGAGCAGTGATGGGGTCATGCCCGGAATTTGTTGTAACAACTTTCCCTTTGTTTCACGTGTTGGAATAGATTGCATTAAGCCCAAGGTATAAGGGTGGGTGGGGTTTTCAATGATGGTTTTAGTCGGTGCACTTTCTACAATGCGGCCAGCATACATCACCGAAATGCGGTCTGCAAGTCGAGACACAATGGCTAAGTCATGCGTAATCCAAATTAATGCAGTACCTGTTTGCTGACAAAGCTTTTGCACCTCATACAGAATTTGTGCTTGTATGGTCACATCCAATGCTGTGGTAGGCTCATCTGCAATGATGAGCTTGGGCTTGTTTAAAAGAGCAATGGCAATGGCAACACGTTGCCTCATGCCACCAGAAAGTTCATGTGGGTAAGTCTTTAAACGCTCTTTAGGCGCAGGGATGCCCACCATAGCCAAAGCCTCTTCGCAGCGCTTTAAGGCACTGGCTTTGTCTGTTTTTTCGTGCACCATGATTGCCTCAAGCATTTGAGTGTCTATGCGCAGCACAGGGTTCAGCGTCATCATGGGGTCTTGAAAAATCATCGCAATATCTTTGCCTCGCAAGCCCTGCATTTGAGAGTCCTTTAATTGGGTAATTTCTTGCCCCATGAACTTGATGCTACCTTCGGCAATGCGCCCGGGCGGATCAATCAAACGCATGATTGAAAATCCCGTAATGCTTTTACCTGAGCCAGATTCTCCGACCAAACCCAAAATTTCTCCAGGAGCGACCGTCAAGTCCACACCATCTACGGCCTTTACAACGCCAGCATGGGTAAAGAAGTGCGTTTTTAAGCCATTAACCTCTAAGATAGGGATATCTTGCTGTGATGTTGCTTGAGTGTTGAATGTTGTAACCGTATCAGTCATAGTTTAGTTTGAGTTATGTGGGTTAAGAACATCACGCAACTGGTCGCCCACGAGGTTAATGCTGATGATTGCTATGGCTAAGGCAATACCAGGAAAGAAGCTGATCCAATAATAGCCTGACTGCATATATTCAAAACCATCTTTAATGAGCATGCCCAGTGACGGTTCTGTCACAGGAACGCCCACGCCTAAGAAGGACAAGGTTGCTTCTAAGGTGATTGAGTGCGCAACGTTAATGGTGGCAATCACAATCAGGGGAGGTAAACAGTTGGGTAATAAATGCTTTAATAAAATACGCATAGAGCCTAAAGACATGCACTCCGCCGCCTCAATGTATTCTTTTGATCGTTCCACCAGTGCTGAGCCACGGGCTGCTCGTGCAAAATATGCCCATTGTGCAATGATGAGCGCAAAGATTACTTTATCAACCCCTTGCCCTAACACAGCAAGCAAAATCAGTGCGATGAGAATGGAGGGGAATGAGAGCTGAATATCAACCAAGCGCATGAGGAATGAGTCGACCCACCCACCAAAGTAGGCGGCAGCCATACCCACAATGCATCCAATGACCAAAGAAATTGCCACTGAGACAAAACCAACGGTTAAGCTGGTGCGCAAACCATAAAATATGGCAGAAAGCATGTCTCGCCCTTGGCTATCCGTTCCTAGCCAATAGGTGATGTTAGAAAACTCATTGTAGGAGTGAGGTGGTAACTTGGAATCAAAGAAATCCAAAGATGCCAAATCATAAGGGTTTTGAGGTGAGATCCAAGGTGCACCAAAAGCGACAAATAAGGTCAGCAATAAAAAAACAAGCGCAACAACAGCAATTTTGCTTGAAGCATATTCTCTTACAAAACGCCCCCAAGGGGTTTCTGGTTTGACCTGAATAACAGGTTCTTGATGGGGGGTTGCTTGAGCATTAGCGGTTTGATTCATGGTCATGCTCCTTGCACTCTAACACGAGGGTCTAATACAGAGTAAACGATATCAACAATCAAGTTCAGCATCACAAACATAAAAACAATCAAAATAAGGTAAGCAACCACAACGGGGCGATCCAAATGGTTAATGGAGTCAATGAGGAAGGCACCCATGCCTGGCCACGCAAAAATAGTTTCGGTAATCACCGCAAATGCAATCACTTGCCCGTACTCTAAGCCTGCAATGGTCACGATTGGAATCATGATGTTTTTAAGCAAGTGAGTCATTAAAATTTTATGACGAGGAACTCCTTTGGCTCGTGCAAATTTGATATATTCCATCGGTAAGGCCTCCAGTGTTGCTGCCCGTGTTACACGGGTAATCAAGGCTGCTTTTGAGCAAGCAATGGTAAAGGCCGGTAACAATAAGTAACGCCACCCCTCTAAAGAAAAAATACTGGTATCGAAGGGGCCAATTTGTACCGTAGGCCCTCTGCCGGTTGCTGGTAGCCACCTCAAATACACAGCAAACCAAATGATCAACATCAAACCAATCCAAAAATTGGGTAAAGAAAAACCCAAGGTTGAAACTGCCATGATCCCACGAGAGCTATAGGCTTTGGGTCTGATGCCAGCAAGGATACCCAGCGGGATACCAATGACAACAGATAAAAGCATTGCCACTGTTGCCAGTTCAATGGTAGCAGGCATGCGCTCTAAAATGAGCTTCATGGCTGACTCACCATTGTGAAAGCTATTGCCAAAGTCTAGGTGTAAAGCCTTGCCCAAAAAGTTGAAGTATTGTGTATACAGCGGTAAATGCAGTCCTAAAGCTTGGCGAATGGCTTCTTTTTCTATTTCTGTAGCTTCAGGGCTTGCCATCATTTCTACAGGGTCTCCAATCATATAAAGACCAAAAAACACCAGTGCTGACATGACCAGCATGACCAACATGGCTTGTAGAACACGGCGTATGATAAAAGCAAGCATGAGTTATTTTTTTATAATGGTTAAATGTGAAGCATATCAATGCTAGCAGTTGCAAGAAAAGTTGACAATATAAACAGGTCAGCGCACAAGCTATAAAGCTTATGCGTGGACCTCATTAGGTGCATTCAGTGATGCTTATTGAGCAGGCTTCACTTCGTGAGCAAAGGTCATTTGGTCAACTCGACCGGGGAAGGTAATGCTCTTTTTCATAGCCCAAACAGACTGCTCAAAATGTAAGGGTAACAAGCCGTAGTCATCCATAGCAATGGTAACGGCTTTTTCTAAAAATGCTTTACGTTCAGCCTCATCCATTGATGCCCCTGCTTTTAAAATCAGTGCATCTATTTCAGGGTTGCTGTAACGACCACGGTTGGTTGTGCCTTTACCTTCATCTCTGTTTTGAGTGACCAGCAAAGAGTTCAGTGTGTAGGAGGCTTCACCTGTGGTTGAGCCCCAACCGGCCATATAGGCGCTGAACTCATAATTATCTCTTCTTTTAAAGAACACGGCAGGTGCTGTTGCATCAACAGAGGTTTTTACACCAGCACGGCTCCACATAGAGGCAATTGCCTGTGCGACATTGGTATCATTAATGTAACGCCCATTAGGGGTGCCCAATACAATGGTGAAGCCATTGGGATAACCTGCTTGAGCCAACAGTTCTTTTGCTTTAGCAGGGTTGCCGGCAGCTACTTTTCTTTTGCTTGCACCCAGCATAGGGTAAGGCAAAGGTTCTGCAGCAGCAGTCGCATTGCCTCCCATGATACGGTCAACAATCGCTTGGCGGTCAATGGCAATTGACAATGCTTCACGCACACGCTTATCCATTAATGGATTTTTATCGCCAGCACCGGTAATGCCCGCTGTTTTGTGGTCAAACTGATCCAATGCAATATAAATGACTCGGTTAGAGTTTTTATTGGTCACCGTGAAGTTAGCTGAAGCACGCAAGCGAGCTAAATCTTCTGTAGGTGGGTCTTCAATCAAATCAACATCACCAGCCATGAGAGCTGCAACCCGAGAAGCTGAGTTGGAGATGAAGCGATAAATCACTCTATCCCACGCGGGTGCTTCGCCCCAGTAGTGAGGATTACGCTCAAAAATTAACTCATTACCTCGCTTCCAAGACACAAAGCGATACGGGCCTGTACCTACTAAACCCTCACCTCGGTTAAGCTCTACGGTTGTTTTGCCTTCAGGCACAGAACCTGCCATGGCCTTGGCAGACATGATGGGTAGCCCTGTTAGGTTGGTGGGTAGCAAGGGGTAAGGTTTTTCTGTTGTGATCTTAACTGTAAGTGGGTCAATGGCCTCAACATTTGTAATTTGCTGCATGTACGATGTAAATGGTGAGGGGCTATTGGGTACTAACGGGACACGCTTGAGCGTAAAGATCACGTCTTCAGAGGTAAAATCTGAGCCATCAGAAAACTTCACATTAGGGCGTAACTTAATGATCCATGTGTTGCCTTCAGGAGTCCATGACTCTGCCAAGCAGGGTTTGATTTGTAGATCATTGTCATTACACACCAATTGTGTGAACAGCGTTTGTGAAAATTGGATATTAGAAGTTAAGGCATGAAACTGAGGGTCCATAGAGGTTGGCTCAGAGCGAATGCCAATGATGAGGTCTTCTGCAAGTATTTGTGGTGACCATGCTGTTAGCAAAGCCAATGCACTGACTGATAAATATAAGCGTAATTTGTGAATAGATGAATGAATTGCCATGATGAATAACTCCTCTTGAATTCTTATAAGATGCAGTACCTATGTATTATTGCTAGCAATAAGTGTGCCACAAAAATAGCTTATAAGAGCTGAAAACAGGCCTTTTCAACAAGTTGAGTGCTTGTTATCGTGTTGTGATGGTGCCAAAAATAGTCGCTGTGATATGAAATGCACCAAAATAGGGCTGTTTAAAAAGTAAATATAACGATTATAAACAAAAATGATGAGTTGTCACGTTATAAAAGCAAGGAGTTCATAAAGCGAATAGTATGCGAAGGGAGTGGGTCGCAGAAATACGATAGGTTTGACTTGGTGTAATTTAAAAGATGATTGAGAGTAAGTTGAGTTTGATTGTTGTTTGGCAATGAAAGGCAATGCAAATTAAATGAACATTCAGTATAATGACAACTCGTCTTCAAAAAAGGAACGCGTTCATGCTTTATAAATCAATTTTATTATCATCACTCATTGTGACTTGTATCAGTTTTGCTGGTTGTGCAAGCAATGCGAACACACATTATGAAAAACTTGCCCCCTTAACAGCGCAAGAACAAGAGACTATGAGCTGTGAAGATATTCAATCTGATCTCAAGTACGCGCAAGATGTTCTCAGTGTCATTGGTGATGTTCGGGTGGATGAGGATGCTATGGCTGGTTTATCAGTTGGGATGATTGCATTACGTGCTTCATTGGGTGGTGTTAATAGCAGTGATTTTACGGCGATCTCAAACAGAAAAGAAAAAATAGATGCCAGTGAGAAAGCACAAGCACGATTGACTCAATTAGAAGCGCTGCATCAAGAAAAAGATTGTATCAGTGCGCTGGGTATTGTGGATGAACCCAGCATGATCGTTGAAGATGCTGACCAAGCATCAGCCTCAGAGGCTGTAGCAGCAGAGTAAGTAGAGTACGCAAAACAACACAATAGCAATATTTTGTTGCTAAGCACCCTGTGTATGGGGTGCTTTTTTTCTTGAAAAAAGGCGGTTTAAGGTCAAGAAAATAACCGGTGTGCTGAACAAGGTTAACAACTGACTGAGCAGCAAGCCCCCTACAATGGTCACCCCTAAGGGCTGGCGCAGCTCTGATCCCGTACCCAGTGCAAACATCAAGGGCATGGCGCCAAACATAGCTGCAAGCGTTGTCATTAAAATGGGCCTAAAGCGCACCAAACATGCCTGCCGTATCGCCTCGTGTGCGCAGAGATTTTGCTCTCGCATGGCGGTCACTGCAAAATCAATCAATAAAATACCATTTTTTTTCACAATGCCAATCAGCAAAATAATGCCAATGAGTGCCATGATGGAGAAGTCCAACTTCCACATGAGCAAGAAGATGATCGCCCCAATCCCTGCAGAAGGCAGGGTTGAAATGATGGTCAGGGGGTGTACAAAGCTTTCATACAAAACACCTAACACAATGTAGACAGCTAAAATTGCCGCCAAAATCAAGAAGGGTTGCGTTTTGAGTGTATCTTGGAATACCTGTGCAGAGCCTTGGAATGAACCAAAAACATCGTCTGGCATTTGCAATTCTTGCACCACTTGTTCTAGCCTTTGGGTTGCTTTGCTGAGTGCAATATTTTGATCAAGGTTGAATGAAATATTTGCTGACGGCTGCATGGCTAAGTGCTTAATTGTGACCGCTCCTAAACTGGGTGGCTCTACAGTTACAAAGGTTTTTAAGGGTACCAATTCATTACTCAAAGGAGAGCGTAGATAGAGATAATCAAGGCTTTCTACACTGCCACGCCGAGATTGGTCAAAACCCAAAATGATCTGATATTGATTGGTTTGTGTTTGCACCTCATTCACTTGGCGTTGACCAAAAGCATCATAGAGCGCATTGTTGATGCTTTCTGGCGCAAAGCCATATTGTGCTGCCAGTTCTCGGTCAACCGATAAGTTAACCACATGTGCATCCCATTCTAGATCGTTAGAAACATCTAAGAATATGCCATCTTCTTTTAAGCGATCGGTCAAGGCATTTGCCCAATAAGCCAAGTCGGCTGTATTTTGTGTTCTTAAGGTGTAAAAATATTGCGCGCGGCTAGAGCCTGCGCCCACGTTAATGTCTTGAGAGGCTCGCAAATAAACAGATATGCCCGGTATAGCTGCAAACTGCTTGCGCAAGCGGGCAATGACTTCATTGATTGAGGCATCTCGTGCGCTAGGGTCTTTCAATACAATCATCAAACGCCCTGCACCTGTAGAAGAGTTGCCCCCTACAGAGTTGTTAAAGCCTTCAATATCAGGGTCTGCTTTTAAAATGGCTTCTATTTGCTTGTGCTTGGCGACCATGTCATCAAATGATGTATCTGAGGCGGCTTGAGTTGTGCCGAACATGAAGCCAGTATCTTGCAACGGGAAAAAACCTTTTGGTATCATGACCAAGCCAGCTGCACTGATGGCAAGGGTCAATAAAAATCCCAGCAAAGTAATACCTTGGTGTTTTAAAACCCAATTTAAACCACGTTCATAAGCCGCAATGATGCTGGTGAAAAAATCTTTTTTAAGGACTCCTTGAGAAGCATGACCAAGCGGACTTGTTTCATCTTTAGTGAGATTGTCTTTGCCTTTGCCTGATGTTTTTTGATGAGTCGCCTTCATGTATAAAGCGGCCAATGTGGGTGCTAGGGTCAAACAAATGACCACCGATATGGCAATGGCCGTAGTTGCAGTGATTGCAAACTCACGGAATAAACGTCCCACAATACCGCCCATAAACAACAGCGGAATAAAGGCCGCAATGAGAGAGACACTGATAGAGAAAACGGTGAAACCAATTTCTTGTATGCCTTGGTAAGCCGCGTTAAAAGGCGTTGCCCCTGCTTCAAGATGTCGGTGAATATTCTCTACCACAATGATGGCATCATCCACAATGAAGCCAACTGACACAATGATGGCGACCAGCGTGAGATTGTTCAAACTAAAACCACATAAATACATGATGCTGCACGTGCCAATTAAAGTCACACACAGCACAATGGCAACAATGGCTGTGGCTGCAAATTGGCGCAAAAACAAAGCCATGACCCCAATGACAAGAAAAATACTCACGAGCAATGTTAATTGCACCTCATGCAATGAGGCTCTAATGGTGCGAGTACGGTCACTTAAAATATCCACCTCAATGGCTGCGGGCAGCATGGCACGCAAATCGGGGAGCGCTTCTTGTATGCGATCGACAGCTGCGGTGATGTTGGTGCCCGGCTCTCTAAAAATGACTAAGCCTAAACCAGGCTTGCCATTAGGCCAAGACATGGTGAATTCATTTTCTGGGCCTATGCTGACAGTTGCAATATCTTTAAGGTACACCGGCATACCTTCACGCCACACGATGATGAGGTTCTCAAAAGCTTCTGGATCAAAAATTTGGTCATTGATCTCAATGAGGGATGATTGTTTTGCCCCGTATAATGTACCCTTGGGTTGGTTCACACTGGTTCTCTTAACGGCCGTGCGTATATCTTCTAATGTCACGCCTGCTGCAACCAAATTTTCTGGTTTTACTTGAATGCGCACAGCTGGGCGTCTTAGCCCCCAAACGCCAACATCACCGACACCTTCAATTTGTGAAATTTGCCGAGATAAAATTGTTTCAACATGATCGCTCAACTCTGTAATTGACATGGTGTCCGAACTGGCGCTGAGAATGAGAATGGGGGTATCTGCCGGGTTAAGCTTGCGCCACCTTGGTGTCTCATTCATTTCGGACGGGAGTCTTCTTGATGCAGCGTTCAAGGCGGCTTGTACCTCTTGCACAGCAACGTTAATGTCTTTTTCCAGCGTAAATTGCAAAGTTAAAGAGGTTGACCCTGTGGTGCTGGTTGAGATCATCTCTGTAATGCCTGGCACGCTACTGAGTTGCACCTCTAGCGGTGTTGCTACTGCTGATGCCATGGTTTCAGGGGAGGCGCCAGCAAGGTTTGCGTTGATGCGAATGGTGGGGTAATCTGTATCAGGTAACGAGGCAACAGGTAAGCGCGTATAAGCAAGAATGCCCAACAACACCAAAGCCAATGTCAATAGTATGGTGCCAATCGGGTGCGTAATGCACCACAGATAAATGCTGTTGTTTTTAGGTTGTGTCATGCGTAAACACCTGTTTTAAAACACCTGGTTGCCGTCAGCACCAATGTTAACCATTTGAGCAGGTGTGGTAGATGAGGCCTGCACTCCAAAATCATGCAGGCTCTCCAAAGAAACCTCTTCTTGCTCAAGGAGGTGAATTTTTGAACCCTCTAATAAACGTGACGCTCCATCGCTCACAATCATGTTTCCCGCTTCAATGCCTTGCACTGCGCTTAAGCCTTGGTAGCTTTGTAAAACAGTGACGGGTACAGGTCGCACTTTTTCATCATCGACTTGCCACACATAGGTAGAGTCTTGTCCTTGCCTAACGGCTGCTTGTGGGATGATGATGGTATTTTTAATTTTCTCTAACTCAATCAAGGTGTTCAAAGTTTGTCCCGGCCACAAAACCATATCAGCATTCTCAAATTGCGCTCTAATGCGAACTGTACCGGTTTGCGAAGATACTTGGTTATCAATTAACGCCAACTGCCCTTTGTTGATGAGGGTTTGTGTTTGTTTGTCATAAACGTACATGGGAATATCGCTCAGCACATGTGCTTTACGCATGGGCAGCAATTGAGCTAATGCATTTTGCGTCACCGCAACTTCAACTTGAATCGGATCTATTTGCACAATAGAGAAAATGGCATTGTTGCCAACTTGCACATAATTACCTTGGTGTACATTGATGACGCCCAGCACACCATCAATAGGCGCTTGAATGGTGGTGTAAGAAAGCTTAATCTCTTGCTCTTTAATGGCTGCTTGACGTGCCAAGACCGTTTGCTCTAACTGGTTGACAAGTGCTTTTTGCTGTTCTTGCGACTGTATAGAAATAGCATTATGTGCCACCAGCTCTTGATATCGCTTTAAGTCCAGCTTGGCAATATCCAGTTGAGCCTTGGCATTACCTAGCTCTGCACGGTGTTGCTGCAAAACAGCCTTGATGTTTTGTGCATCAATTT
>JARJEC010014436.1:0-11481 GCA_030264575.1 Tachinus sp. AB-2021 | reverse complement strand
GACGGTGGTCCTCAATTACTGACATCTATGCAATTATTGGATTCCGTTGGCTAGAGGGAAATTTAATTTGCCAACTCAATTTTTATGCTTAACTTGTTATTGGTTCAAGGCCAAACCCATTCGGCCGTCCATGGCTGATCTTCCATCTTACCGTATACAACCATCACGAATTTTTAGTCATACCGGCATTGATTTTGCTTTCCTAATATAAGCTTCAGCCCGAAGAATAAATCGTACAGTAAAATGTTATTTAGCACTTTTTGCGTGTATGCTGACCAATACTCTTTAGTTGATAGCTGATATTAAGCTTACCACTGATAGCTGCCTTGCAGCATTGAATCAGTTTAAAGCACGTCGCGAAAAGAGATATTTTGGAAATTACTTAATTTTTTGACCATTTTATTAAAAGCATAGCGCGTTATTTAGCATACAGAAAAATTGAATGGTATTTTATCCCCAGTAAGCACCCAACTTTAGTGGGTTGTGGAAAGCCGGGGTCAAGTTATTTAAACACCATTTACAGGCGTAGTAGGTAATCAGTTACTGTCTTTAGAAGAATTCATAACAGTGATCACACGTATCAAGAGTATTCTCAACTATTACCTGCTTTGCGCAGTTTCTAATGCTTTTAAAGATGGGTTTGACTACTTGATATTAGGTCATCCCGGCCCGAGGTTAGCGTACTTGATCTTCCCCAAAATAGGTTAAGTTGATGGCAGATCACAAAACAATTAGTGCAGTTTTTTTGGACACGGTGCAAAGAATATCTACACGACCAGACATCTTCCTCAAAGTGGCTTTCAAACACACCGCCAATATCTAAAGGAAATTTAGTTTTTTTATATAATGCAGAAATACCACCCACACAATGGCCAAAAGAACGGGCATTTGAAATATTATTTCCCGGAGCGCAAAGGGTGACGAGTGTCAAGAAAATCAAAACGGCAATAGGTGAGGTAATCAGTCCAAATAACAAGGTCGTACCTTTTCCGGATTAAAGGCTATTGAGGATTGTTATTGTCAAAATTATATTTTGTTAATTTCATTATTCAGCATTTGGGTAAGCTGTTCAAATTAAATTATTTTTTTTACTAATGTTTGGTTATTGAACAATACGCTCAACATATATATTTATATTGTTCTAGGCTGAGCAATTTTTTAGTTATTTAATTCCATACTTTTTACAAAATCTTATCTGGGGGGTATGTTTAATGAAATTCAAATTAGGGGCAATGTGCGTTATTCCTGCGATCTGCGCCTGATTAACTTTTCCCGTTTGTTTTAAAATGGTCGGTGCTACAAGAATCATTGAAACATACTGATCTTCTAAATAATATATAAAAACATTCAAGTGGCCGTTCTTCTATTATTTCTGCAGGAATGCGTTATACAAACAATGGATTCCATAAGGTTAGTTTTTAAACACATGAAATATTTTCTTTATTTTTTAAACCTGCTGCATAATTGGTCATTCTGGAGAATTTCACCTGTTCCCATCAGGAAATTTAAATTATATTTCTTTAGATTTTCTTTTGAACAAGGTATAATGGTTGAAAAACTAAAGCTTACAAAAATGTATTTTATATATAAACTTCTGGTTGTTTAAATAATGACTTTTGTTGAAAATAGCACTCAATATTATATAGTGACTTTGTCAGAAAAGTTGAAAATAACTCATTGCTTTTTTAACTAAGAATTGAGTATTTTATGTTTCTTTATATCCTTAGAGTCCGTTTCAGTGTAACAAGTTGTCTACATTTTTGCAATATTTCTTTTATGTTCATCTCGTAAAATAAAACTTTAATCAGAACAATTATTTTACTAAATGATGAAAAATACTTGTATACACAACAAGTACCATTGTCAATTAAAATGTTTAATCAATAAAACATTATCAAATGCTACTCCTCTAAAACTACTCATGGAATTTGAATTTTGTATGCGGCAAATTCATTTTCATCGGATATGGTATTACATAGCTATAATTTTTTTAGACGATTGAAGTTTCTGCCATATTTCTCGTTTATTAATTAATAATTGCAATAAAAAATTTAACTACATTTTCTTTAAATCATTTTTCACAAATTATTCAAATAGTTTTGTTTATTAATTTTTTTTTGCAATGTAAATGTAGCAGAATGAATTACGTGAATTCTGATGTTTTTGGGCCATGAGTCATACACATCTCTCGCTAAAAATTCTATACAACTCAAATTAGTGTTTATATATAGATTAAAATTGTATATTAAAACGAATAAAATAACAATAAGTAAGGATACGTTATATAAATATAGTAAAATATAAAATTGAAATTAATATGAAAACAAATAGCTTGACAATGTTGGAATTCCCCAGGCTCTTTTTGAGTAATTTTTTTATTATATATTTTATTATATATTTTATTATATATCTAAATATTTTCTAATCAAAATTGTAGACAGTTTTCAAAATTCAATTTTAATATTAAAATTTTATAAACGTCTTACCTCCTCCTTGAGCGACAATAAATTGCAGAATATTGATTCTATTTCTTGCTGCTGCTTGATGTCCCGCCGTTCTTCCTCTGCCGTCCTTAATTGCTAGCCTACTTGGTTCGGCAAAATATAACCTTTTAAACGTTTCAATATTTCCACTTTCAGCAGCCTGAAAAGCAAAGCATAAATTGTTTTTATATATTATTTTAATTTGTTTGTACTAAAATCATATTCATAATTTAACTAATACAAATTGTCTTTAATTGATTGAAGTTGATTAAAACTTCAGTATTTACTAAACTATATTAGAGTTAAAAGTTTACAAACACAAATAATTATTTTTGCAATACACGTACTGTCAATTAATCAAGTTGGAAATAATTGTTTTTCTCGATAAATTAAAGGCAACATCAAGAATATTTAATATAGAAGCTGTCTCCTCCGAAGACATTTATAAAGTTAATTACATTTATTTATAAAGGGATTCGATAGTTCAAATAACAGCTTTATTAAAATCGCTTCATTATAATCATTATTGAAGCAAAAGTTTTGGTTGGCTGCACACAAATTTATATTGAATTAACGACGTGTCTATAGGCATGTTCTAAATAAAGATTTTTCTGAACAAGCATAATTAAAATGTTATTTTTTAAAGAAATGCAGAATGCTTGACAATGATTTAATATTATATTTTTGTAGCAACAAAAACGTTATTGCACTGCGTTGAAAGTTTGAAGAAACTGCTTAGAACTTTTTAATTTTATTAATTGTTAAAGGCGACAAATATCTTAAATTTTCTTATATTTTTGCTGTACTAATTTTTATTAAAAATGATTATACAGGCAATCATTTTTTTTGTAAATAACAAGATTAATTAGTGTCAAAAGTAGCTAAATTTAATCGTTTATACAATAAAAAATAAATGACATTAATGTTTGTTCTGTTTTGATTACACTTAAAATTATTCGAGACAAAAGTAACTAATACATATTAATTTTTATGTACTAAACATGAAAATAATTGTTAAAATTATTTATTAGTTCACGTTTCGAAGATATACTGTGTAACATTTATGAAATATATGAACAAAATCCCGATGCTTGTTTACTAACTTCTAGTGTCCGACCAAAACTCGATTTTTATACGAAACCGAAACCGTAACCGAATATTCGGCTCCTCTTCTAGTTTTGACCGAAATCGTAACCGAAACAGAAACTTTTGTATATAAGTTAATATTTAATTAAATAGACATTGACAAAAACACTAGAAGGTATTTAGTGTTTTTCATAGTTTTATAACAACTATTTGACTAGATTAAATAATTAAATTAAAATTAAAAGACTGTAATTTATTAGGAATCACTTCGATTTTAGAATCTAATTTAGATAGGTACAAAATTATTAAGAAGTAACCGGAAAAACTAATACTTCTATTAACATTTAAGTCTTTAGTAGTCTATTAAAACACGATCAAACAAATAAGATAAAAATTTGCAAAACTTTTACTTTTACTGCAGACAAAATAGTTTGGAAACAATAAAAACACGTTTTAAATGAATTTTAAATACAAAAAATTCCGCCAAAAAACTAGAATCAAATAATATCAAAATAAGATTGAAAAAAACCCTTTTGAAAAATATTATATTATTTTTTATAACAGTATAAACCATATTTTTGATCAATTGTCAAGTTTCAAAAGTAATGGTCTCAAATAGTCTTCTCAAGAACTATTTTTAAGTAATATACAATAGTAATAATAGTAATATAAAACAACAGTTTTGGCCAAGCCGAAATTTTGGCCGAAACCTACCGAAACCGATACCAAAACCAAAACTTTCGGTCGGTCATTACTAACTTCTTCAACCTGCCTGTAGGCTGTATACTGTGTTTATGTAATGTTGATTACTTTGAAAGACGCATAACCTATAATAACGCAGTACAATAAATCCCTTGCGTTTAGTAGTACGATCTTAAGTCTAAAATTACTTTTTGAATTTAATACAATTAAAGTCCTTCATACCAATCTAGTAACACAAAATTTTAACATAAAATTATAATAATAATGTAAACATTATTATGTCCTATTTCAATATTAATTAGAGCCAAAGGTATCATTCTAAAGTTTAAAAAAATATGACTTAAGCAGTTTAGAAACTCTTAAAAATGAAAAATATGACTTTACTACTACTTTACTACTACACTAAAGGAATCTAATATCAACATAAAATTGTAACATTTACAAAACATTGAGTGGTTCCACTTTATATGTATTATTAGTTAAAATCTCTAGAAGATGCGCAAAATGCAATATTCTATTTGCTGTCTTAGAAATCTAAATATTCTTTAAATATTGACTTATGATTAATTAATGTACGGTTTATTATAAACAAATAATACAATTTGAGACTAACAAAAATGTATTGTATTTTGTCTTAGTTTTATTGAAATTACTAATTTGGAAAAATCACTCGTCTAATTGGGGCACTTACCGCTGCGCGGCTCGTGTGCCCACTTCTAAGACTCCTGATTAAATGATGCACTTTACTTATTTCTACTAAAAATAGATATTATGCTATGTCGTTTAGTATTATACGTCTATAGTTATTTATGTAAGTTAAGAAATAGAAGCCTTTTATTTATTAAATTATGTCTTTTACAATCTAACAATCTTTTATGAACATCATTTGGATAGAAAGTTTGGTATAAAATTAATTTTCTTTTTCAGAGTATTTGCACAGTAGTTGTCTATAAATATACAAAATATTATAAAAGAGATTCTCAAAACCTAAAAATTATATTAAAAATCAAAAAGGCATCAGTTTGCAAATGAAATTTAAGCTTTTGTTTAATAGCTATTTGAGGTTTGACTTAAAAAAATGTAATAGTATTTTATCCATATTTTGCATACTTATAAGTTATGGTACTATAATGAAGGTTGTGTTGTGCCAAATAATCTGAAAATAAAAATTTATACATAAAATGAACTATAAACTCAAATTTGCAAAAATATACCGGGTGTGGTATTTAAATTAATAAAATCGATGTTGTTTTCAGTTAAACCAGAAATTTTTAGAGGCAAAAATGGGTATTTTAAATCATAAAATTTGTATTAATAATATTATAAATAAAAGTAATATGGGCGCCGGTAGTTGTTTTAGTTGTCACCCAGTATAACATATTTGCTTTTAGTAGTTGACAAATCCAGCTGACGTGGGGGTTCTATGGCGCTGAATATTGTTTTTAACTTAATACGCAGTTAATAATTAAATAACCAACTAAAGGCTATGTTTTAAAAACATTTTTCCAACTTTGTCAGTCTGTTAGAGGGACCCCGACCGCGGGTGCGCCAGCACTTTCGTTAGCAGTAAATGCTTCTCAATAAATACTGATAACTTTCAAGAGACATAAAAACACTTCTAAAAATGTACTCCCGCCTCCCGGACTAATAGAGTTTTGAAAGTTTTATATATAATAAACTCAGATCAATTAAACATAGAAGTGAAATACAAAGCGTACTAACGTGTTTGATAATATGCGAACAATCGGATTCTATCAGCAATTTCATGGTTGCTCCAAGCTTAGTTTAGGCACTAGCATATACCTAAACTTGTGTTAACACACGGATAACATAAATTATTACGTTCAATACACAAGATTTAAAAACAGCTGAGCTAGTTTGATTATGTTGAACAAATTTAAAAGATTCTTTAATAGAACTTGCTAAACCTATTATTAAAGAATATTTGCCGCAAAGCAACTGTTGTAATTTTAATCTTTAGTCAAGTATATTTTAGTCAGTATATTCTAAAATTTATTATTAATGGGTCTAATAGAGACCATGCAAGGTATGGAAGAAGTAATGGTAAGCAGCTTAAATGTTTTGGAATGCATGAAAGTGTAGGTTTTGTAATGGTTTCCATAGAAAGTAGGTTATATGGAAGGCGCTTATAAGAAGCATACTTTTGCATGGAGCGGAAGTGTGAAGGGTAAAAGAAGAGCAAATGAAAAATTGCAAAAGAAATTGAGACAAAAATGAGAACACTGGGAGTAGAAAACTCAACACTAAGTTAGATTGTTTTACAATAAAAGTAGTTAGTAGAAAAATTTGAAGGTAAAACCAATAAAATAGGCAATGAAAGAATAATTTAAAAACTTACGAGAACAATATGAAATGAAAAGAATAAAAAAAAATAAAACTCTGGAAAAACAACAAGACCAAACTCTTTATAAAAAAACTGGATTATTTATATATAAAGTGAAAAAAAAAGAGTTATTTGATTTGTAACAACTTTTATTGGAATTTTGAAATAAATGATTATTTTGTACATATTTTAAAAAGTATTTTTACATTTGCAAAATACTGTAACATTTCAATTTCTCAACATTTTACGAAAATTTCCTAAGATTAAAAAAAAAAATTCATAATGTTAAATTTTTTACATTACACTAAAATCGGACTAACACGTTTAACAGCAAACGCCGAAAAAAAAATCAAGCGTAGGAATTAAACTGTCTCCTTCGACTGTGCAAAGATATCGGCTAAGCACTATGCGAGGAAAAATTTAAGATTGAATACCTTTTAGATAGACCTCGCATATATCAATATCGATATTTTTTAAAGCAAGGCAGGTATAAAATTTTAATAATAAATTTGTTTGGTAATATAGTATTTTTGAAGTAAACATTTTTATATTGAGGTAAGAGTCAGGAAATGCAAACCGAAACAATTTGAGGGGAACGGGTAGGAATACAGGCAATACTGGCAATAAGTGACTAGGGAGTGTGCTTTCCCTGTATGCACTGGCCTGTGTATCCATAGGGTGGAGTGTAATGAGTGGCGGGGTAGTTGTGTATAAATAAGATGGATACAAATACAAAAAACAAATAAAATAAAATAAAATAAAACAGACACTGACTTTGACATTTAATTTTCAGTATGAAAACTCTAAGTGTTTATTGTTAAAGTAATTCTTAGAGGTAATTCTGTCTATTTAAGGTAGAAGAAGATCGTTTCTTTACTATAAATGATTATAATAACATACCAGCTATATTTAAAAAGTGCTTTAGCAGTAAATTCTTTAAATAACAAAAAATGTGTATAGTTCATGTTCCTTTTCTAAATAACCGATTTAATCAAATGATTCATTTCTACTATATGTTTTAAACATAATTACATTTTTTTGTAATTGTTATTTAATAACATTGGCATATATTTTTGTCCCGCTGAAAAGTGAGTATGACCCATTGCTCTAAAACGTTAGAAGCCACGTACGTATCTAATGTTTTTTAATTCTGTCAATGTTAACATTAAACATTTGAACAAACATAAAATTTGCAATTATTTGTTTAAAACCAATGAGTCAAATTCACCTCTCAGCAAGACAACTATAGAAACATTTTGCAAACATTACTGAAGTACTAATTTTTAAATATTTTAAAATTTTGAAACTATTTCAAGACATTCTTGGATGTTTTTATAACATTTTGTGATTATAATGTATTAACTCTTGCTATTTTTGAAACATTTTGTATCTTATGTTATACAGGGTGTATCATAAGTCGCACCCCATCAGGCAACCATAGGAGTACGATGTTACGTAATATGTTAAATAAGTCAAAATGAAAGAATCAAAAAGTCAATTTTGCTTTTCTTATGGAGTTATCGTCAAAAGTTTTAAATTTCATATTTAGTACTTTCTGTCGAATTAAATAATCAAATAAACGTTTTATTAAGTAGGCTTGCTTAGTAATTAACAAAACAATTTTACAAGAATTATTTAATGTTTTTAAGAATTTTCACATTTAAAGAGTAATTTAAAATTTAAAGATGATGTTCAAAAAGAGGGAAACGAAATTAAATATATAATATAAATAATAGAAGAATTTGAAATAAACTATTGTTTTTTTATCACAATTCATTTATTCACACACGGTGTGACTAAAGAAATTGTGATAAAAAACATAGTAGTTTATTTCAAATCCTGCATTATGAATTATCTTTTAGTAACGGTCGATTGTATCAATTTTTTTTAAATAAATAAGTTTATTTTTTCATTTTGACTCATATTAGGGTCATAGATAAATCAAATGCGACAAAATCTAAAAGCATGCTACAACGTACGTTTTCAAATTATACTCACATTTTGAGACGCATAATGACAGTGAAAAATCTATTATGCTTATTATTCATGCATAGATTTATTATTTTATTTCTGACTTGACTTACTTGGTCTACGTCATTATCTGCTTAACATTCATTCAAGTACAATCAATATTATTTATGTGCAATAAACATAACAATAGCAATCATTAAAAATGTTTGTACTAAACATCAAAATAATGAACAATTGAAGTAAGCAAAAATTATACTAAATAATTTAATATTTCAAGTTTACAGAACTTGATTTGACCTTATTTGTATGAACACAAAAAGTGACCCAAGAGCAAAGTTGAAAAATTTTGCCTGTACCATAATATTCTGTAAACATTTCTTGAGGTTTCTTGACAGTTTGCAACTATTGTGATATCGTATTTTACAGTAATTTAGAAAAAATAAAAACAAGTAAAAAAATCCTAATAATAATGCAATGAAAGATTTTATATAGAATTATTTTGTCCTTTATATTGAAGTATACTGATTTTAAAATTTGGAATGGATTATTAAATCTTAAAGAACTATTAGATTCTAAAATATTTTTATGTTATTTGAGTTTGAAAACATTTGGCAAGTGTCCATTTTTTGCCTATGTATGTATAGTTTGTTAGTATTTAGGATATAATGAAATTACTATTCCATATTTTTAACGAGGATTGAACAAGAATAGTTTTATAAATGTGTGCACATTTTATTTAATTCCAAGGTTTTAATATGTAACAAGCAAACATTTTTTACAAGAACTGGTGTGGTTAGTTTATTGTCCAAATACATAGCTAAATACTCAAAATTGAATGAGATTATGAATTATTAGTAAACATTATACGTATATTAATTTTTTTTCTGAAACGTTTAGGATCATGCTTGGCATATTTTATGGCATTGAGATGTCCATACTGCACAAAAACACAACAAATATTATTATGTAAAAGCTGTAAATGTATTAGTCACAATTAAGTTGTTTCTACTTATTTCTATTCTAACCCCGAATTTGTTCAAAGACCCGATTTTTAGCTACTTGCAACAAAAAAAGTTAATTTTGTATTTCAAAATAGAAAAGATATATTACTTTATTCGAGTTTATGCCATTTATCAATTACAAAATATATAAATAACAGTAACAAAAAAATAGTACCCACTCTACATAGACTTATCCGTAAAGACAAAAAAAATTGAGAAGCAATTCAATAAATTTTACTTATTTTTTTGATAAATTAATTTTTTAACACTAGAAATGAAACTACAAACTATGTTTTTATCACAATTTATTTAGTGACTTTAATTCCCAATCTTCATTAGACGTTACATAAGTAGACTTAGGCAACGATGTGACAACATAAATTATGACTAAAAACATGATTTTATTTCTAATCTTGTATTATGAATTATCAAGTTGTCGATTCTATCAAGTTTTTAAAGTTAAGTTTTCATTATTACTAATTAAAAAGTTTATGTTATAAAATTGAAAAAAATATTTAAATAATAATAAGAATGTGTCTAGTGACGAGAATAATTTTGTTTGATCGGATTGAAAAGATTAAATTTTTTTTTTGTTGTAATAAATACAATAGCAATCATAAACATTTCTTTTATACTTACGTTGCACAAAATTAAATTATTTATTATGTAAATAAAAAAATATTTGGGTTTTTATTTCATATCAAACATGCAGTCAATAAAAGCTTAATTTAAAAGCAAAGATTTGCAGCACCCGCATCAAAGTATAAGGTGTAGGAGTAAATTTTTTAAAAATATATATTTAAAATTTTGTTACCTCTAAAAACTCCTCCGGTGATAATTTTTTCAAATTAAAGTTTTGGAATCCCAAGACTTTTGTCCATTGCTTTGCCATACGAATGGAACCTTTCACCCCATTATGTTTATTTGAATATTGATTTAGTTTTTTAGTCAGATAATTGTTACAATACATTTTTTATGAATTTAATTAAACTTTACTACGAGCAAAAACAACTTTATTAGGTGGGAATTGTTTATAAAGGATTTGTTTGGTGACTAACAAGGATACACTAGATCCTTTGAAGACAACTTTATGTGTTGCCTTTGAGATATAGCAGATCTACTTTATATTTAATAAATATACTAAAAGCTGAATTAAACTTGAATTATTCAGCACTACTTTTTAAAATTATATTTAATGAAATTTATTTAACAGCAAGGATGTGGTTAATATGATTAGTTATAATTGTTATAAATAATATTAATAATTTTGGAATGAATTTAATTTAAATTACTGTTGCAATCCATTATATAAATTCCTTATCTAGTATCAATATGTATTATCTTAAAATGCGTGAGTATTTCAGCACCCACGTCTTAATCGACCGACTTGCGGAGAGAAACTAAACGCCGACCCGGGAGGGAGTTTTGCGTTATCGCCAAACTGGAAACTAAAAAGTCTTTGTACGCCGAATCAGAACGCCAGAGGCAAAATTTGTATTATTTACACTGTTTGTATTCAAAACTGTTTTATTATTTTTTATGATGTAAAAATTGTCGCTCAATATCATATTAAATTTATTGTCTTCATTTCCAAATTCTGAAATGTTCAGTAAGTAATTTTTTTGCAAATATTTACAATTACTATTTTTATATTTATTTCTAATGAGATTTGTGTACTGATCCTAACAAATAGCAAAGTAACGAGTTAAGCTTGTTTTATCTCTTGCGCTGTAATGGTACGGATTATTTACTGCGTTTAAATGCTGAGTGTACTCGCTGCGTTTAAACGCAGTAGATAGTATGCGTTTCAATGCGTTTTTAACACTCTTGCTAAAACGGATGCAGCTCATGGCCCAACGAATTGCCATTGAATTGCATTGTCTCCGTAGATGCG
>JARJEC010014427.1:0-10854 GCA_030264575.1 Tachinus sp. AB-2021 | reverse complement strand
TAGACATCAGAGAAGAACTAGAAATTGAGGCAATAGATAAGTATATAGAAAAGAAACAACTCAGCTGGTGGGGACACCTAATAAGGATGGATAACACGAATCAAACAAAACAAGCATGTGAAACTAGAACAGAAATGAAAAGAGGAAGAGGCAGACCAAGACAAACGTGGGACAGCAAAATAGAAGAAATAATAAACAACAAAGGAAATACTACGAAACAAGCAAGAGATTTGGCAAGGAACAGAAGAAAGTGGAAGGAATTTGTAAATACATAAAAAGAAATAACATTGTAATTAAATTAAAGCCTACAACGAAAGGTAAACAGGCGTATCAATAATATATATATATATTATTATTATAATATTTAATATTATTTTAGGGATCCTCAGCAAATACTGGTATAATCACATAGCTCGGCCGACGCAAGAGGTATATGATATTTCTTTCAGTCACTTATTACAAAATTTTCAATTACATGGCGCTAAAAAACAAACTATTATTGGTTATTAAGAATTGCCAACTGAACAATAAGACCCTAAAGTTGTCAATTAACTAAACAATTCCTATCAGTCA
Organism: Tachinus sp. AB-2021; assembly: GCA_030264575.1. Taxonomy (NCBI): domain Eukaryota; kingdom Metazoa; phylum Arthropoda; class Insecta; order Coleoptera; family Staphylinidae; genus Tachinus; species Tachinus sp. AB-2021. Next base: position 10,281 of record JARJEC010014427.1, on the reverse strand, counting down.
AACAGCGGAATTTTGCTTAAACAAGGATTAAGTTCCGATTTTATTAGTCATTTCGGTTTTATATAACTGTTTATTTGAGATTAGTTCAAATTAAATTTTTTATTGTTGATTTACTGTACGCAAAGACTTTTTGTAATTTTATATTTACATCGATTGAAAATATTCTTGGAAGAGTAAATTTGATTGGATCCTGGTCCGTGTTGTATGATATTCTGCACGCGCGTTAAGAAGGAACGGCTTCCTCATTTCCCCTTTGAATCGAGAGCGAGTTTTCATTTCAAATAAGAAATGTTTTAACGACGACGTCGCATTTGCAAATAAATCTTTTCATTCGGAACGAAGGTAGTAGACTCTTACCTTTCCCATTTTCTCTGGTAATTTTTTGTTATTGTATATCCTCGTAAAAGGTTTATTTTGTAAAGAATCATATTTGCTTCCTGTATGTTTTATTATTTTTCTTTTTTTTTTCGGAGAACAATGAGAAAAACGTTTCAATTGGGGAAGCTTTCATGCCATGTATTATTCATAACATTCGCAATGAATAATAATTTTCGTAAATGTAAGAATGCGGCTTAATTTAACACATTTTACGTATTAATTGTTTAACTGAATCCAAAAAACATAAATTTTAGTAATTTGTAAATATAATAATAATATTTTTTTATAAATTTATTTACAATAACATTATTTTTTTGCAGTAATATTTATAAATTAATAAGTTGAACTATGATAATAAATATTAACAGAATTAATTTTTTGCCATTAGCTAATGCATATCAGTGGCTATTGTTATTGTTGTTGGTGTGATTATTTATATAATATTAAATTGAATTGTTTATTCATTATATAATTTTTTAGGTATTGATATGTTCCTTTATTTCTTGTTTCAATTTTCTAAAACATCCATTACATGATATGCTTACACATATACCTCCGTAGCTCAATTGCTAAAGCACTGGACATGATATCCAAAAGTTATCCCCATCCAAGGTGAATTTTTTCAAACATTTATTTCAAATGCAATAATGGCGTAGTAATTATTTAATAATTATAACATTCCAACACTTTAAATGCATGGGAGCATTTAGAAATTTTTGAAAATTTCTGGAAAATCTTATTTATCGTTTAAAAGTATTGAAAATGCTCGAAACACAGCTCAGGATTGTTTAGAAAGGTTGGAAGAGGTCCGAAAATGTTAGAAAAAGTACATGGAAAATTTTGTAAAAAGAATCAAAGCCGCTTAGAAGTTTCTGAAAATGCTTGGAGAGTGGTTGAAATTGTTTGAAAATGTCGGAAAATGTTGTTAAATGAAATGTCGCATTTGTGGAAACTCCCCGGTAGGTTTAATGTAAAATTCTTCGATTGCGCAATAGCTGGGCGGGTGGGTGGGCCACACTACTGCGATAACTTTCTTACATGTATGTACCCAGCCACCCAGCTGTTTATTAATCAAGCAATAATCAAAAAGAAAGTGAAATTTTTTATGGAAAACGATTAAAATGTGGAAAAAAATTACAAAACGCTTGGAAAATTGTTAGAAAGTGTTGGCAAATGCTTGAAAGTATTTAGAAACATCGGAAATTCTTTGGAAAATAGCTTAAATTAGTCAGGAATGTGGCAATATGCTTGGGAGTGTTTAAAAAAGTCGGAAAATGTTCTGAAAATGGACCAAAAAAACTCCGAGAAATGCATGAAATAATAATAATAAATTTTGCGAGCTGTTGGTAAATATCGAGGATTGCTTAGATATCGCAATCTTGAGAATTATGAATAAAATATCTCGACACGTTTAAGAGTTTCGGTAAAAGTTTGAAAACTGATTAAAAATTATTGGGAAATGCTATAAAAATGGAAAATTAATCAAAATCGTCGAAAATTGTTCGGAAAATTGCTCGGGAATGTCGGAAAAGTTCGGAAAACGATTCAAATGAATTAGAAACGTCGGAAAATGTTTAACAATTATTTAAAATACGGAGGTATCTTAATTGGCATTGGTTTTAAGTTCTACAGCCACGTCAAAGTCAATTTTCTAAAACATCCATTACATAATATGCTTACACACATACAGTGCATGTCTAGTCTATGCTAGCTCAATACACACGAAAAATTTCGGCGGCGACCGATATTATACGAATATTGTAAATAATTATTATTTATCAAATTTTGTTTTTAAAGTTCGTCTATTATATTTTGTGAAAATGAGTCCGGAACATTTTTAATTTACTTTGCCCGAAATTTGAGCAAGTGCTGCTAAATTATAGTTATTGGTAAAATCAGTATTAGATATAATGCAATTGATTTTACCAATAGTTTTAGTTTGTTTTAATCAATCGTCAATCGAAGTCTCAGCTTGCGGGATAATGTGTTTGGACAGCAAATTAAGGGTATGTATTGGTGAAATTAATTTGCCAAAAAACATATTTTGAAGTGAAAAGTATTGAAACGCACAAAACTAAAAATATGTTTGTTTACCTTTCAACTATTCTATAAAGGGTGGTTACTTACTACTAAACCAAATTATAATACTCGACTAAATTTGTCTGTTTACATGCGGCTTACTCACTAAACTACTCGCTACTCTGCTAAACTACTCGCCTTACTCAGAACATGGCTTTATCGGGACACAAATTTGAAAACTTATTGATTTTTTGTATGATTTTTTGGAGTCCCAAAAAAGAAAAATTTGTATCTAAGTTGGATGCTTCCTATCAAACTCTTCAAACTTTACGTGAGGTGGTTTTAGCTTCAATATTTTTGTTAGCCTTTTTTTGTCAACGACAAAGCTACCTTATCTAACCAAACCAAATCTGTTTTGTGCTGTTCAAATCAATAAATTTTTTACTTCTTCCAATGGATTTTTAGTTGCAATTGTTCGAATTTTCTGGCCCGTTCAAGCATTGCATTCACACGAGTTTTAGGTTTCCATGATCCATTTGCACAGATGATGGATTATCTTGTGTCTCGTGGTTTTTAGGATTAATCTTAATTTTATCTGTCTAAGGAGGTTATTCATGTGGTAAATGATAAGCCACTCCTCCCCTCTCTCTTGTTATATCTAGTTTTTTATTCCTCCTATCAGTTGCCACATGAATAACTTTCTTAATCAGAAACAACCCAATTTTTATTTTTGTCTAAAGTTTGTTGCAATTTAGAGGAGCCTTTACGACTAAATAGAATCTATGTTTTGGTAGTGGATTGGCGCGGTTTAAAACTTTGGTTTATTTACGAATCATTAATAAGTTTTTTGTTCGGTCTGAAAGCCATAATTTTTTGTTTGCTTCTACATTTTCGATTTTTATAGTTTTATTTCTACTTGTAAGCTCATAATTTTTTTAAGTAAAACTTCTATGCGATGATATTTTGAAAGTGAAATTTAGCTTCACGGGTTTCTTAATTCCAATCGATTTTATATCTTTTTTGCGTCAAACGCATTAAAAATTAAACTTTGTTGCGATAGAGAAAGAAGATGTAAAATCTATGAGTGGAATTGAGATGAAGAAACATTGAATTTGACAAATTAATTAACAATATTTGTCAGTGTCAGATACATAACCGAACAATATATAAATGCACGGTGGCGTAGCGCTTGAGAGACCACCTGCGATACCATCGGTTCCGAGTTCGATTTCCTCGATTATTTTTTTTTAATAAAATTTGTAATAAAAGTTTTACTACTGCTGTGTTTATTTTTTTTTTTCTTAATTTTGTTTTTTGTTTATTTACATTTTCTCTAGTTTTTCAAGTTTTATTTTATTTCAAACGAATTATTTTCTAGTAAGCACTTGGTTCTTAATTATCCAATTTTTTTATCCTTTCCGGTATTATATTATTTTCGGTATTATGTAATTAAGTATACAAGTTGTCCAGAAAGTCCCGCTTGGGTCAAATATTACGAGAAATACACATCAGATTGTAAACACAATTATTACGTTTTATTAATATTTTTTAAATTATTAATCAAATTAAATATCTTATACAGGGTACAGGGTGTCCAGAAAGTCCCGCCTGGGTCAAATATATCCATTGCAAAACGATTATTACGTATGATTAATATTTTTGAAACAGCTATCCAATGATCCAAAACTCGATTTTGCACCACTACTCCTAGTGGGTGAGCTGAAGGTAACTTTGGAAAACTTTTAAATAGGAACCCTTATTTTTATCTATCAAGCAACAAGTATTAAATATAAAATACAAAAGCTTTTTCTCCGTAGAATCCGAATCTGCAATTAAAAATGGGGTTCTTATTTAAGGTTCCAAAGTTGTCTCCTGTTTACCCCTTGGGGTGGGGGTGGAAAATCGAATTTAGGATCATTGGTTACCTGTTTAAAATATGTTTATTAAACGTAATTATGGTTTTTTCGATCTGATGTGTATTTATCGAGATATTTGACACAGACGGGACTTTTTGGACACCCTGTATAAGATATTTAATTCGATTAATACTTGATTGGACAAACTACTATTTATTTTATCTCCTATAATTATTTTAGTTTCTGTATGGTTTTAATATTTTTATTTTATTTCTAATTTATTGAAGTAAAACTTTTTTGCGAGAGTTATTTTTCAAGACGTCACACGGATGCAACGTTTCATAGCGCGAATGCAACGTTTTATGACCCGAAAGGAATTGGAATTGGTGGTAGGTTGTGAATAGTGTATGGTAAGACGTGGGTTGCGAATTGCATGTCGCGGGTTGTGGGTCCTGGGATCAAAATTTTACTTTTGATGTGTGACACGATTTTTTGTTTGTTTTTAGCTTTTAAAACTATTACATTCTTATATTTTAATTTTACTCTTTTTTAAATAAATTTGTTGATTTTACTCTTTTTAAAATTAATTTTTTAAAATTTAATTTATTTATTTTATGTCATCCCTCGCATTCCGACAACCTTTACCTCGCTTAACACGAGGTCGTCTCTACCACCATTTCATTTGAATTCATTAACCTACTTAGCGCAAATAATCGTCACTTGTTGATAAACATTCTTCAATTAATTAATTGGATTAATGCAACTCAAGCTTTAAAATTCAATGGCAACCTAATTGGTCGCATGGTTTTTAATTACACTTAATTTAATGCAAATGTATTTTTGCTTATTATAATTTTATCAGGCAGACGCGAGTGTCGGTTACCGTGAACCATGTCCCTCGAATGTGGACGGAATCACCACCACTTTCATTATATTCCGTGAATAAATTAACAATAAGCGCTTTTGATGTACGGGAAATTTATTCATTTATTGCATTTGCCAATGTCAGAATATTCATGTTTTAAATAAAAATATTTTTATATGCTCTCGACAATTAATGCAGAATTTAATTTGAGCAAGAATTATTGAACATAAAACTATGCTTTTATTGGTCAATGTAATATAATTGTACATTTATGTGAGCAAATTGCCATCTTTATTATACTTAAACAACTTTGTTGAGTGAACTTAATTTTTTTGAAATTAATTATTAAATAATTACCACGCCATTACTCCATGTAGTAATAAATGATTCCAAAAATTCACCTCTGGCGGGGCTCGAACCTACAACCTTTAGATTACATGTATAATACATTGCCAATTGCGCCACCGAAGTAGATAGACAGGAAGTGAGTTTCCGCTGCCGGCCAAAGTGAATTTTTTAAAACATTTATTACATTAATTATATGCTTAAATATATATTATATGTCTGTCGTCTGTAAGTTTGTAATATTTTACATTATATACTTTGCAATTGTATTAATCATTGAAATGTCTGTTTCCTTTTTGCATAACATCCTGTTTTGTCGATACAAGCACATATTTATTTACGAGATAAGTACATTTCGCGCTACTTTAACCGGAATAGCACTCGCAAATAAAACAACATAAAATAACCGAGCGGAGAAGAAAAATGCGATCTAATAAGTGAAGGGCGAAATGATTTTAAAGTGTCCATCCATCATGCGCGACTCACAATTTTTAAGAGTTATTGGGTTTGAAAGTGGCATCACGTTTCAAGAGTTTGAAAAATGGCTCGAAATCGCAATCGCAATTTTTCCCTCGAAGTTCTAATAATGATACTAATATTATTGGATTTGTAAATGATTACTTATTGTTATCGTGGATGGAACAGTGGCAGCGATATTTTTAATAAAATACAAATTGCTTTTATTCTATTCCGAGTGGTTGAGAAATATTGGGTCGAATCAATATTTACTGTTGAATTCTTTATGAGCGAATACAAACATGTTAGTCCGATTAGCCTCTTTTAAAAATTAAGTTTCGTTGAAAGGAATGTCTCCCGCATTGTTTCCATTTCTTTGCATAATTTATTTGACGAATTGAAAGTGAAATGATACATTTATTTCTTTGCTTTTCTGTAGTCCGATACCATTGGAAGTTTAATATTTTTTCCTAGTAACGTGCTACGATTTATGAATGGTCGTGTAGTTTTTCACATAAAGCCGAGCACGTGCATAATTTAACAGGAATAGAACAAAACTGAAAAGGAAACAAAAACTGTATAAAATACTTTTACCGTTTGTGGGTGTTAATTCTTATGCAGCGTTTACACTCAGCACCATCAGTAGATAAGGAAGGCTGGTTCAGGACCAAAATGACATAAGGTTTACATGGGGTGTCCAAATTTACATACTTCTGGTCGAGCATGTGGCAAAAGCTGTAGCTGTGAAAAGTTGTGAAAACCTTTTCATACTTCCGAGCATGTGGCAAAAACTGTTAAAAAGTTGTAGCTGTGAAAAAGTTGTGAAAGGTTTTTCATACTTCCGGTCGACCGTGTGACAAAAGCTGTTGAAAAGCTGTAGCTGTGGAAAGTTGAGAAAAGATTTTCACAGCTTTTTAACAGATTTTACCATATGCTTGACCGAAAGTATGTAAATTTGGACCCGTCCCATATAAACCTTATGGGATTTGGTCCTGAACCCGCCTACCTTATTTATTACTATAGAGCAGGAACAATAGACAAGGCCGTGTGTGATCGTAATTCAGTGAATCCTACTCTCCCTACTTTACAAACAGTCAGGCGTGTTAGAAAGAGTGCGCTGCATACGATGTATGTACCTCTCGCTCTTTATCTTTTCCTTAATACATACGTTTTTCTTTTGCGATCGTTTGTTTAAGTATTTATTTTTTTTTAATGTTTCTTTTCTCTTTTTTTTTTGTTTATTTCAGTTTTTTAAATTAATATATTTGTTAATTCGTTTTTTATTTTTGCTTTATTTATATTTTCTTTCAGTTGATTTGTTTAGTATTTATTTATTTTCTCATTTATTTTTAATTGGTTATTTTTGTTTATTATTTCAATTTTTTTGTTTATATGCTATATTTTTTCCTTAATCTTTTGTAATCGTTCGATTATTTACTCAACGAAGCAAGCGAACATGTAGCTACATTAATTTTTGTTTAAGTTTTTACTTTTTGTTTAAGTATTTGTTTTTTTTAAATTTTTTTATTTTTGTTTATTTTCAATTTTTTAATTAATAATATTTGTCAATTCCTTGTTTTATTTTTGCTCTATTTGTATTTTTTTCTCAGTTGATTTGTTTAGTATTTATTTATTTATTTTGTTAATTTTTGTTTTATTTGTTATTTTTGTTTATTATTTCCATTTATTTTGTTTATATGCTATATTTTTTCCTTAACCTTTTGTGATCGTTTGTTTATTTACTCAACTATATGTTCGCTACATTGATTTTTGTTTAAGTTTTTATTTTTTGTTTAAGTATTTAATTTGATTAATTTTTGTTTATTTCAGATTTTTTAATTAATTATATTTGTCAATTCATTTTTTATTTTTGCTTTATTTGTATTTTTTCTCAGTTGATTTGTTTAGTATTTATTTATTTATTTTCTTAATTTTTTGTTTAATTTGTTATTTTTGTTTATTATTTCGATTTTTTGTTTATATGCTACATTATTAATCTTTTGTATTTGTTCGTTTATTTACTCAACTACATCTTTGATACATTAATTTTTGTTTAAGTATTTTATTTTTCGTCTATTTTCTGTTTACTTGGACTTTTTATTTATTTATTGTTTTTATTTATTTTTTCCTTAACCATAATTTTTATTTAATTTCTTATTTTTGTCTTTATTTGTATTTTTTTATTTATTTGTTTCTTTTTTACTTTATTTTTATATCGTTTGTTTAATTTGACCTTAATTCGTTAATTTGCTTCTTTTGCTTTTTGATTAATTTGTTAAAATTAGTTAATTGTTCGTTTGCTTCCTTATTTTTTGTTTACTTCGTTTTTGAAGTAAAACTTTCACGGGCTATTTTTTTCAAGGCCACACGAATTTATCGATGTTATACTTTCTTTGCGTCAAATGCATTAAAAAAATTAAACTTTGGCGCGAAAGAAAGAAAGAAGATATAAAATTGATAAAATGAGTGGAATTGAGATAGAACAACATCAATATATACAAATTGAATTTGGCTAGTTAATTATTAATATTAATCTACGTTGCTAGGGATTCCCGAGATTAATACATTTTTTTTATAAAGAATGTAATAATATCAACTTTATTCCCACCGAAATATTTTCAATTATAGAAATGTATACAAATTAAGTTATAACTAAACTAAACTAAATACTAAATCTACTAAATTCAAATAATAAGTAATAAACTAAGAACAAAAAATACAATATTAAATAATAAAATTTCTTTTTTTCAAAAATTGTGGGCGGTTCTACTTTATAGTTATTTTAAACGCACTCGCTCATTCACTCACTCACTCATTCACTCACTCACTCACTCATTAACTTACTCACTCATTCACTCATTCACTCACTCAATCATTCACTCACTCACTCATTTATTTATTCACTCATTCATTAATTCATTCATTCATTCATTCATTTGCTCATTCATTCATTCATTTGCTCACTCATTCAATCACTCACTCACTCACTTACTCATTCACTCATTCATTTGCTCACTCATTCAATGACTCACTCACTCACTTACTCATTCACTCACTCACTCACTCACTCATTCAGATGGATGAGACAATATCAAATATAATTATTTTGTATTAATTACCTGTAGGTGCAAATTGAATAAACTACTATTCCGAAACTACTGCCAAACATTAGAAATATTTTTCCATAATTCAAATTTATGAACCCGAATGTAAAATTGAACTCCTTATGACTACAATGAACTTTTAATTTACTTTGTTTTATTTTCCAGGCCCAAAGTGATGATGACGACGTTGGGCCAGACGATACAGCCATCAACGTCGAAGGGCGGGATGGCTTCATGGACGCGTTTTTTCAAGAGGTGAGTTTTTTCGTATTATTATTATTATTTATGGTCCGCAATCCGCGCAGACAGCACAAATGGCGACACACACACAATGGAATAATTTATTCCATTCGCTACTCTCTACATTTTCCTAATGAAAACTTGTCCCCGATTCAGCGCAAATGGAACAAAAAATATTAATAATGGAAAGGAAATAAAAGCAATTGTGGAAAATGATAAATCGGGATAAGTAGGTTTCGGTCTATACAATGAATAACAATATTAATGTGACCTATTCGAAAATTAATCCGCAACGAACGAACTATCAATTTAGATCATATTCTCCTCTTAATGTTTGCGCGAAATAACTAAATTGATATTTGAAAAATAAATGAAATATTAATCGAAAAAGATTAGCCCAACAAATTTAATTTGGTTTTTAAATGGTAATACTTGAACACAATTATTATTAATTAAAAGCAATTATAATTAATTACTGTTAATGTCTTCATAATTCATTGTTTTAAAATAAAAATAATACATTTGATTCAGTTGTAGATAAAAAAAAGTAGAGAAAAGCGATGTGCTTTGCCAGGGTAATTAATTACTTTAATAATACGGGCCGGTATAACAAAGTTTTTTAAAATTTAATTTTGTGCAATCAAGGTAAAATAATTTTTAATATTATATTATTATAAAAAAATTTTTAAACATTATTTTACAATAAATTAAAATAATTTCATGTTTTTATAAGAATTAATGTAAGTTCATTGTAAATCAATTCATTGTAAATCAATTCATCAAAAATCAATTCATCGAAAATCAATTATTAATAATTAAAATTTAAAATATGTTTGTTATTTAATAAGTGTAGTCTTTCAACTTTTATTAGTTACTGCTTTTTTGCCTTTGAGGCCCACGCAACATTCCTCTCAAACACTACAAATATTATTTTTTTGATGAATTAATTTTCGATGAATTGATTTTCGATGAATTGGATGAATGAATTTTTGATGAATTGGATGAATGAATTTTCGAT